>JAXQQM020060255.1:0-44083 GCA_034641835.2 Pinus albicaulis | reverse complement strand
CCTGCATAATCATTAACAGTTAGATAAGTGTTTTAACTTTTGATGACAACACTGTTTTGAACTGGAGGGGCATATTAATCCCAAAATATAGGGAGTTATTACATTTTTATTATTATATTGTTATCTAGGTTAGAATCTTTTATGATTTTAGAATTTTTCATGATTCATTTTATTATAATGGTATCTATTGTTTTCTATGATTTTTAGTTTGGACAGGATCAATATTGTGGATGTTTCTGTTTCTGTTTTGTTTTTTTCTTTTTCTATACATGTAGCTATCAGTTTTTTTTTTTTTGTTGGCTTTTGATGTTTATATACAGATGTATATATATTTAAACATTATGTATATGCTGATAAATGTTTTGTATTATTTTACTTTGGTGAAGTACTATCAGTTTTTTTGGATCAATTAGCTTTTGATGTTAACAACTACAGAACTTTTTGTGAGTGTTTTAAGCAATGCCTATATATAAGCACTAGTAAATGTATGTGCCCTTCTATATTAATGAAAATACTATTTTTCTTATTCTGGAAAAATATTAAAAAATCTAATCATAGTAACATAAAATAAAAAATTTGACACAATTTTAATTTTAATTTAAAAAATACATGTACTATTTACTCTTGCTATCAAGAAAGATCTCATCTTTCTCCCATACATTATATCAGTTTTATTATATTTTGTTTTTCAGTGACAACAAGAAACAAAATGAAGTAGTTGCTCAGGAAAATGAAACACTAGTCTGATGGATTTCCCCAATCTGATTGTAGCTATTGGTTTCTCCAATCTAAGCGGCAATTTTAAGTGTTCAATTCCACAGTTTTAGGTGTTCACTGGGCACCTTACAAATCTTATTTGGATTATGGTTTTTTGTGTTTATTTTGGGAATATTTAAAAAAATCTTATATATGAGTGAGATCAATTGTTTCCTTTGCTCATATCAATTGATCTAGGCATGTCCATGGGATTCCAAAATATGGCTTGATTTATCTTTATCTCGCAGTTTGAAGGCGTGACTTGTTTTTGTCACTATTATTAAATGAAAACGTAGGAGGAATTGATCATATGAACCACCAGAAAGACTAGATCAAAGTCTAGTATGTAAGCACAAAAATTGTATTATTGAAGTTATTTATCTCATCAGGATTAAAGTGTCTTTCTGATTAGGTAATAGTTACTTGATTGTATATAAAATATCTTTGTAATAATCATATATGAGTATATTTTGTCTATGCTTTTCGAACCAGCCAGTGTGGTTTATCATCAAGACAAGATGATAAACCACAATGACTAGTTCAAGGTTTATCATCAAGACAAGATGATGAATCACAATGATTGGTTCAAAACGGATCGATAAAATATGCTCATATGTAATTATCACCAAAATATTTTATATACATTTTATGGATAAGAGAAGCCAAATTCCTAATAATTACTTGATTATTATTTCTTCAACCCAATATTGGAGGAGCAATCAATATCACTGTTCAATATGCTTAATACATCATGCTTTTATTAGTTGTTTTAATGGAGTTAACGATCATAAGGGAGCCCCCGGATGCAGGTGACAGTAGAAGGATGCATGAAAACCACCTCTCCCATGCTCAAGAGGACGAAGATGTGCAGCGCAAGTCCTCACTCGATGTGGAACCTCACTCTAGCAATCATCCGCATGAGATGATAAAGATAAGGCATAATGAAGACACGCTTGGACAGCATCACCCCCTCCAGGGTACCTCTCTGCCACAATCGTTCTGAATGATCACCTGGATTGACACGCCGATCGGCCATAACTCTTCGCACGTGTCTACTCATGAAAATTGTTACAGCACACAGCTGCGTGCAAGGCACAATAATGCTCAGCCTCCTCGCATGTGTCACAATCCTATTAAAGGGAAGGCCCCTCAGCACAAAGAGACATACAGTCTGCTCCTCAAGGTTTATTTTTTGTTACAATTCTTGCCCTTCTGGGTTCCTCGTCTACCACGTAGCCTCCCCCCTAGAGCTGCGCTGCACAGAATTCCCTGGGCTACGCACCCCCCTGACTGTGCACCTCACCCCTGCTCCATATGTCCGGCCAGTTTCATAAGCCTGGGGGCACCCTTCATCATTCACCCCTTGTCGCACATTCCCCTCCAGCGCACCTCCCCTCCCACTTGCACCTTGTTTCGCATCTTCCTCCCTGTCGTGCATTCCCATTGCTTCGCATCTCCTCTGCTTCAGCTGACCATGGCATCTAGGCTGCGACAAAGAACCATCCGAGGAGGCCAAAGTGGTGCGCTCCCAGGTCGCTACCACCGGGGGCTGGATAATTGCCTGGAATCTGTTGAGGGCTCCTCCTCGGGCAGTCATGCTAGAGAGGCTCCTCAGAGCCCCAAATTTGATAAGGAGGAGGAGGCCCCCTCGCAAGTTTCGCAGAGAGGCGAAACTAGACCTAGGAAGTCCACTATTGCGCACCAGGAGCACCCCTTGCCACGCAAGACCGAGCCTCTTCCAGCTCAGGAAAATGAGGGGGAGGACAAATATGTTTGGATTATGGATTCAGAAGGTACCTGGATGCGTGTTCTAGATGCAGAATACCTGGTGGCTCCCATCCTCTACGC
Source organism: Pinus albicaulis (assembly GCA_034641835.2). Lineage (NCBI taxonomy): Eukaryota > Viridiplantae > Streptophyta > Pinopsida > Pinales > Pinaceae > Pinus > Pinus albicaulis. Next base: position 41,479 of record JAXQQM020060255.1, on the reverse strand, counting down.
ACCGGCCTCCAAGCCACTATGTCCACCCACCGTTGAAGAGGAATCTGTCGTGCAGGCATACGTATATCCCATAGTGGAGGAAGATGCGGACAACGAAGATGAAGCCGAAGACCAATGATTATGCAACAACTCATCTCTTCCTTGTTTTTTTGTTATTCTTGCTATTACCACATAATTTATATTCTCACTAGTGCTACAACACATTTTTTAATTTTCTGTTTCATGTACTTTCCGGGCTGGTCTCCTCCACGGAGGCAACCCCTTATCTGCGCAACAGTGGCTGGGATTGGTTAAGCGCAACATACCAACTCAACTTGTAGCATATGTACTATTCCTTTTTCGAATTAATATAGATTAGCTTCATTTACCAAAAAAAAAATGATCATAAGGGAGCAATTTTTGAAGAATCTAGAGAAATGTTTAAATTTTGACAAAAAAAAAATATAACAAAATATATTAAAATATTAAAACAAAAAATATACAATGTGTAGGATTAATATACAACTTAATAAAATTAGCAAATCTTAACATGAGACTACATATATGTAGGGTATAAAAACCTATTAAACTTGCTAGTGAAAATTGTTGTTCTTGTAACTATGGCTAACACACATTGTATCAATAATATTTGTACTAAGTTTAATGTTGAACTAATGAGTGATTTTTTTCTTGGAGAACCCATAGCACTTGGGTGCCAGTTTGGATAGGGGCAATCTATATATCCATAAAACCATTGAGGGACTTATCCTAGACCTTCCTCTCTTGGGTAAAAATGCCTAGGGAACACTTAGGGACATTCCCTTCCAAATGAGGACTTCACCCTACAATCCCTAAATCCCTAGGGAGGGGAGAAACACAAGGGATGCCCTAGGAATGGGATGTGTTTCCATGCAACATTGGTTCATACCCTTTTAAGAAGCATATTTAAAAAAAAAACTAGATATAGATACGCGAACCTACCAAAAATGAAAGTGAAAGTGATTGCTCTTATGTTTATCCTCCATTACAAAAAAAAAATCATCCATAGTATCCTAGTAAGTGCTACATAGATAATATTTTTCATGTACAATATGTCAAATTAAGAAGTGAAAACGCTTCTTAGAGAATTGGTACCTCATGGAGTAGGCTTGGAAAGGAGGTGCCCAAATGTCCCAAAAATCATATGGGGGTGTCTCTTAGGCTCTCCCTGCTTTGGTGGGAAATGTCTAGTAGAGGTGGGGGATTCTTGCACATCCTGTGGGATGTCTCATTCCAATCTCTCTTGGGAAAAAATTGCTAGGGAACACTAAGGGATATTCCCTTCCAAATGAGGACTTCACCCTACAATCCCTAAATTCCTAGGGAAGGGAGAAACACAAGGGATGCCCTAGGCATGGGATTTTTGTTCCATGCAACATTGGGATTTTTGTTCCATGAAAAATTATGATTTAAGAAGCATAATAATAATAAGAATAAAATAAAAAATAAAAAAAAGATATAGATATAAGAACCTACAAAAAATGAAAGTGAAAACGATTGCTCTTATGTTTATCCTCCATTACAAAAAAAAAGCATACATAGCATCCTAGTAAATGTTACATAGAGAATATTTGTCATGTGAAATATGTCAAGAATATGCTTCTTAGAGAATCGGTACCACATGGATGTAAGCTTGGACAGGAGGTGTCCAAATGTCCCAAAATCATATGGGGATGTCTCTTAGGCTCTCCTTGCTTTGGTGGGAAATGTCTAGGAGAGGTGGAGCATTATATCATGTGGGATGTCCCTTTCCAAATGGGGACTTCCCTTTATAGTGCCGAAGTCCTAGAGGATGTGGAAATTAAGTACACATGTTTACGCTGTTGGTGATGGGTTTCCAATGCCTTATTGATTCATACTCTTTTATAAATCCTATTTAGCATTGAATTTTCAATGGCATCTAATTCAAAGTTTAATTAAAAATTTATGTAAGACATACATGTATATATCAATTGCATAACTCAGTATGAGGGCTATGTGTAATTCCTTCTATGCTTAACATGGAGTTGAAACATGTCCCTTTTAAAATAAAAATAACATATTATCTAAATAGAAAAGCAATGTTGGATATAATAAAAAACAAAAATGAATATTCTATGCATGTTTAGTTATTTGTCCATTTCACATAATTTAATTTCATGTAAAGGAATTAGACCTAAAAAAATGTGTAGGATGTTTAAACCTTATACTTTTCAAAAATATTTCAATATGGTATTTTTATCAACTATTTGAAGATATATGTTAACTAATTTATGTCTATATCAACATCATATATATCTATATATAGAAAAGAAAAATGTTAAAAGAAAATATTTTAATGTTGTATATAATAAAATATTCAATATCCAAAGAAAAATAATAATAGAAAGTTAAAAAATAATGTCAACTATGTATATATCAATTGAAAAAAAAAAGTTTTATGGTTAAATTTTTTGAAGGACCAATATTTTACACTTTGGTTCTTTTTTAGGTATATGTTTTTTTTGTCCAAATCCAACAAATATATTTTGGACTTACAAGTTTAAATTATGTACTCTATATAGCATTCAAAAATACCATTTAAACAATGAAAAAATACACATTATATGTAGAGAGAAAGAAAGAGAACAAATTCATTAGATTTTATGATGAGATATGAGATGCAAATTTTTTCAAATTTTATACTTTAAACTAATTTTGTATCTGAAGAAATTTGATGTCTCTATTAATCTTCATCTCTGATCCTATTTAAAATAGATTCATACTGATATTAAAAATTATACAACAATATTAAAAATAAAAATAATATAATAAAGAAAAAAATAAAATAAAAAATCTTATAAAATATAACCTTATTAAATTATAACTATATATACTACAAAACTAACTTTAACTAGGGGAGAGATGCCTAATGTTGTGCATGACCAGTAATTTTTATAGTATTGGTCCCACCAACCCACCAAAAATTCACATATATGCAACCAATAATTAAACAAAAACAAATAACTTTAAGTCCAAATATATTTTAAATTATGTCCAAAATTTCCCAAGTCATTGACTGGGCCCACAACTGTCCATAAATAGTTTAATAAGTATTAAGAGTACAAATCCTATTGTCTCAACTAGAAAACTCATAAAACCATGTATCCTTCCAAAATGGTCAATTCCAGAAAACTCAAAAAACCATTTATCCTTCCAAAATGGTCAATTCTAGAAGTACAATAGGGTAGTCACTTCATTCCCACTTATCATAAATGATGTTGTCTATCCCAACTAAATATCCATACCTGCACATAATAAAAGTTAATGTATGTCAGCCATAATTGTTGTGTTATTCAACATTTAAACCCTTTGTGTTCAATAAATGACATTCAACCTATTCTATTTCCCATTAAAACATATCAAAGCACATGGATCAACAAAAAAAATTCCCAGCCATTAGATCGTATCAAATTTAATCCTGATCACACATGAAAAATGAAGCCATTGCAATCCATGTCCATCATTGTCACCAATTAAATTCAACTGCAAAAAACTATAAAATAAGTTCAACCACTTATGAAGTTACATGTTTCACATTCAAACTATTCACCAGCACTGGAGACAAACCATCACAAAACACACCCCATAACATTTCACAGTATATTCAGGTTAGTTTTTTCAATTACAACACAAATTTATTACAAATTTATTTTAATTTATGAGTCTTTATTACAGTTTTCTTACACTTTTATTTTCATTTCTGAGTCTTTATTTCAATTTTTTTATTTTCATTTCTAAGTATTTATTTCAGTTTTCTTACAGTTCTCTCCTTTGATTTGTGTTGAGGAGATGAATGTTATCAATAGTTCTAGGCAATGCACTTTACAACTAGGTCCAAGAATAGAGCTCCTAAGGCTACCCTCAACAACCAAACAACTAGCAAAATTTAAGGCTACCCTTAGCAACCAAACAACTTGCAAAATTACTGTGTCTTCCCAACTATTTTTGGCTATCATCTATCATAGAGCATGTATAATTTATTGTACAATAAGTTTGTCAGTGTGATGCTATTCAAAAACATCAGCAACTCAATTCTCTGTAAGTTTGAACATATACAACAACAAAATTAACAAAATGTATAACAAAATTAACTAGATTACAACAAAAACTTCTAATGTATATGCAATGCAATTTATAACTAGGATAACTAGGTCCGAGAACATAGTTAAGGCTACCCTCAACTGCCAAACAACTTGCAAAATTACCATGTCTTCCCAATCCAAACTTAGGATTTTTGTGAGTGTCTCCAACATTGTAAGACTTTACAATCATTGTATAGATTTATTTCATCTAGAAAATATTGTAGTTGAATTTAGAGCTAAAGACAACAAATACCCAGAATATATCATAAGATATATCCAGTTATAACATAGATTAGAAATTACAAAGGCATCTGTGGGTGTAGCGGAAAATAGTAGATTGAATTCATGTGAAAATGATTCAAGAGAACAATGTCATAGATTAGAAATTAAGGCATCTGTGGGTGCAACAAAAAATAGTAGACTGATTGCATGTGAAAAGGATTCAAAAGAACAATGTCATAGATTAGAAATTAAAGAGGCATCTATGGGTGTAATGAAAAATGGTAAATTGATTGCATGTGAAAAGGATTCAAGGAAATAACAAATTTAGTACGACTGTCGTTATCAGGTCATACATCCTTCACATTATAGTGATTTCAGATTCACATTACAATGATTGCAATAGCTCGAAAACTGAGGGGTTTCTTTCAAAAAAACTATTTTGCATCTCATTCTAGTCCATAGGCTTCAACATTAGAATACCAGCATATGGGTACAAATCTTCATTCTTCCGAAGATTAAGAAAGATATTCACCCTGATGAAAAATGATAGATTTCTTTCATCTAGAAAAGATTGTAGTTGAATGCAGAGCTAAAGAAAACAAAGACCCAGAAGATATCAGAAGATATCTAATTATATCATAGATTAGAAATTAAAGAGGCATCTGTGGGTGCAACAGAAAATAGTAGATTGACTGCATGTGAAAATGATTCAAGGAAATAACAAATTTAGTATAACTACCATTATTAGGTCATACATCCTTCACATTACAGTGATTGCAGTAGCTCGGAAAATGAGGGGTTGCTTTCAAAAAAATAATTTGTGTCTCATTCTACTCCCTAGGCTTCAACATTAGAATACCAGCATATGGGTACAAATATTCATTCTTCCGAAAGATTAAGGAAGATATTCACCTTGATGAAAAATGATACATTTATTTCATCCATAAAATATTGTAGTTGAATGCAGAGCTAAAGACAACAAAAACCTAGAAGATATCCAGTTATATCATAGATTAAATCATCTATATTTGAGATACATTGTAGTTCAACAACTACAAGGGGAATCAATCTTAGAATTATTTAAGTGAAAACATTACCTAGTGTTGTTGCAATGTCCATTGTTGGGATTTCTTCCCAACAACTACATCCTTATAATCGGAAAAATAAGTGATCCTCTAGAGTCTAGAATGCAGTGGGTTTTATGGTGAATGGAACTACAAAGTAGAAATATTAAAAGGGATTTGGACACATCTCAGACAAAATTAGATTTCTAAATGCGTGTCTGCATGTGAGCCATATTATTTTCACTTCAATTTTATAACATGCACTGTCAACTGGTTGTCTTGACATTTTTTCCTAGACTGCGTTGAAATATTTTTAAGATTTTTTTCATTCTAGAACTAACAAAACTTACAATACCATGACTATTTCTTCGGGTAAGACCTTCCAAGAGCTAACAAAACATATAGGGCCTTCACTATAGCTTTAGGTTAGACCTCCAAAGACATAATACCTTATTTGTGCCTAAGTAAGAACTCTCAAGACTGTAAACTGTTATAAACTGTTATAAATGGGAAGAGATGATGTTACCATATTGAACATTATTTTCTATCTTACAAAGTTTCAAAGAAATAAATCTAAATCAGAGGAACTACTCAAATAATCAAAAGGTTTCGTGAGGCTATCTTAAATTGCACTATACACCCCATATTTATATATTTCTATCTAGTCCAAAAGTGTTTTATGAAAGCCCATGAAGGTTTAAATTGGGACTGTAATAGTGCCTGTAGCGGGTCATGGGGTATCGACAAGCCTGACTATTCCTGGCATCCTCGACATACATAAAGATGATCATATTTTGTCAAAATTAAGCATTCAAGATACCAGAATTAAAATCCTTATGACCAATTTCTGTTCACTAACAATAATTATTGATAAATCACTAAAATATTCATATATTTATCAAATATGCATCTTGGACAAACATAAACCTGAAAGTAGTAAAACTAGATTGGCATTTAGTCAACTGGAAATGAAACATGTCCCTTTTGATTTGTAAATCCAAACAACAAGAAACAATACTAGCTTTTATAAACAAGTTTTCAAAACATTCATTAAAATTTTAAGTGTAAAAACAAGTTATCAAAATAGTTATTGTATTTTAAGTGTAAAAACAAGTTATCGGAACAATAATCACTAATATATTTGAAGACATAAAAATAATTCCATCTGTAGATTTTTTTTTGTAAGGATACTGTCAAAAAGCCATATGTATGAAAATCTCTTGAGCTGCTACTAACATACATGTTGATGATTCCTGTAATAAAGAAGAGATATGTTTGGCTTGTATGAAAGCATACTTTTCATTTATTATGAATTAAATGCATGCTGAGCATAGAAGCTGGAAAAAAATAACCAAAAAAAAACCATAAGAAAACCATTCACAATATTTAAGTAACTGCATAATTTGTGTAAAAAACTGTATCATTAAGTCAGCCTGCGGAAAATATCTCAGTAACTGAGCATAGAAGCTGTAACATTTGAAGTTAACATATCTATCTGCAATAGCTGAGCATAGAATTTGTATCATTTGAACTTGAAGTCGGCATATCTTTCTGCAATATTTGAGCATAGGAATCAAAGATGACAAGACAAAAAATAAGAAAAAGGTAACAGAATGAAAGGCATTCAAAAACCTTGGGCATGAACACACTAATCTAAGATTAAAATGCTTCTACAAAGTTATGCTCGTCTAGACTTTTCTAATGTTGGGTGGGCTCTAATTTCTAATGTTGGGTGGGCTCCTCAAAATTTTCTACACAGATTGTTTTATCTTAATAAAAATAACCTAACATTTTTATACTCAAATTGTTTTATCTTAATCAAAATAATGTTATTTCTTCCTTGTAAAGGAGCTCTATATCATATTTTTATTAAACATACTGATTCTGGATGCTTTTTTATCCACATAAACTACAAATTAATAGAAAATTATTCTTAACTAAATGCATACAATAATTCTGCAGGTAGTTGCATCTATGGCAATAGTTAGTTATGTAGCTCATACAAGGAGAAGTGGTTGAAGAGTGACTAGGGATGCCCAGCTACGATGCACTTCATCATATGAGGAAAGGACAAGTGATGTGAATGTAAACAATGTTCCAAGCAATGTTTTTGAGGATGACCATGTGGCTGAAGCTGATTTTGTTACACCACCACTCACAGAGCCATCGTCAACCACAGTCCAAGGGGCAAGTTCAACGAAAAATATCAGCGCTAAAAGAGGTTGGAAAAAAGAAAAGATGTTAGCTACAATTGATGACATAGAGTTTAATGGATATTCAGTTTAGGCATCTACAAAGAAACATGGTATTCCTCCCTCATCAATACATTATTGGATAAATGGGCTCACTCATAACAAACGTAGAGGGTCTCTTACAGTTATGACTAAAGAGGAGGAGGATGAGGTGCTTGAGTGGTGTAAAGAAATGGCCCAATTGGGACATGGGCTAGAGTTGATACAACTCAAATCCACAATTGCTCAAATCTGTCAAGGGAGGCCAAACCCATTCAAAGATGGGTTTCTTGATAAATCATGGTGGTTTGAGTTTAAAAAAAGGCATCCATACCTTGTATTGCGTATAACTGAGGGCCTTGACAGAGACCGAGCATTAAATTTGCACCCTGCAGTTGTATGTAAGTTCTATGACACTCTTTCTAGTGCATACGATAAAAATTCTTATGGTGCAGATCATATATGGAATTGTGATGAAACAATTTTGCAGGCAGGAAGGAATTGTGGCATGCGGGTAATTTCCAAGAGAGGGAGCCGAAACGTGCCAAATATTTTTCCTAAAAGAAGGGAGCGGATAACCATTTTATGTTGTGTCAATGCAATTGTTGCTTCAATCCTTGGATTTTATCTATTCAAAGGTAAAAATCAGTTGAAAAACTATATACAAAACTATGAACCAGGTGCATGCATGGCTTCACATCCCCATGCATGGATGACTAAAGAAATTTTTTCAAATTGGCTTTTCATTTTGCTGCATCTGTGCCAGGGGTATTTCACCTAATAATAGACATCTATTGATATTAGATGGCCATGGAAGCCACATGGATGTACAAACAATTGAGGAAGCAAACAATTTGGGCATTGACCTTTTAACATTGCCCGCTCATACCACTCACAGATTGCAACTCCTTGATGTTAGTGTTTTTGGACCTTTCAAGAACTATTTTAGGTTAGAGCATGTTGCATGGATGGCAAATAATCCAAGGGTTTAGGTGAAAAGGTTTGAGCTAGAAAATCTTGCAAGTAAATATTTTAAAAGGACGCTGACACCATCAAATATCAAGGTTGGATTTAGGAGGACAGGAATATGGCCATTGAATTATGATGCTCTTATGCATGATACTGGTTGTAACCAAGCATTTCATGTGGATGGTCAGGAAGAAGAGCATGTCCAAACAGATGTTGAAGTGCAAGAAGAAGTACATGAACATGTTGATGTGGTTGTTGCTGGTAATATAATTTCCCTCTCTCAAGGACAATTGTATGCTGATGATGATGAGAAGGTATGTGAAACACAGTATATTCATGAAAAAATTGATACTAACATGGATATTGTTCTACCAACTCAAGCACATGGAACTTTTGTTGCTGATATTGTTAATGACATTTTTGAACATGCAGTTGACAATTCAGATGTATTTGAAAATGAAATTGTTGATATTGTTAATGCAGATGTAGTTGAAAATGAAATTGTTGATATTTTTAAGGACATTAAAAATGAATAATTGACATTTCCAAGCCAGGTAAACCCACCATCATGGCTGGCATAAGCCATGATTAATTTGAATGAACACAGTGTCTCAAGAACCAATGAACAAAGCATGAACATGCCTTCACAACCGACTGAATTGAACAGTGAAATTGTTCATTTTTTTGTGGAAAATAGATCAATGGAAGAAGATGAAGCACATAATGAGGCACCAGATGAATATAACACTATAGTTCAATCAATTTCCATGGATATTGAAAGGCAAATGCCAAGCAATGATATGTAGGTGGGAGGGGGGGTGGGCTGGAGAAGTTACTTGGGCGGTTCCTAAAGCTACCAGTAGAAAGAGTGTCAATGAAAAAGAAGCAAGGAACACCCAGTAGTATTCGTTCAGGCCAAAGTTCACAGTTACTTACATCAGAAGACTATATGAAACTATTAGTTGAGTCTGAAAAGAAAAAAGTTTAAATTCAAGAATTAAAACAGAAAAAAAGAGAGGATCAAGCCAAGGAGAAGAAGCCAGAAAGGGTTGTTGCAGCATAACATCGAGAAGATGAAAGGCTTGAAAGAGAGAGAGTAAGGCAAGAGAAGGAGCAACAAAAACAAATGGGAAGACAAGAAAAGGAAGCAAGAAAGGCTAAACAAATGCTTAAAAAGGAACAAGGGATGACTGATATGGTTGACATATATGCAAGCACAGTTGATGAAACCAGGGACATGTCAAACACATTGGAAAATATTGCAAATAATACACCATTATTCCATGTTGATATTCAACAAGAAAATTTCAACACCCACTCCTAGTGCATTAAACACCTACACTAGGGTGGGGCCCACATTGCTATTTTTGGTGCATGTCTATTTTAGTTATCCCTTAATTAGAGTGGACAATAAACTATAATCTAAATCTCAAAATAACTTGTAATTGTTAAATGAGAGTGATAAACTTAGTTATCTAGTGGATTTCGAGTTAGAGGTAGTTGGTGAGGCATGCAAAGTTATTCTAGTTGTAACAGAGTTCAAAGTGCAGTGGTGCATTAGTTAATGTAGGTTGTAATCAATTTAACTCGGTGAAGTGAGTTAAACTCATTTGTGCTAGTTGTAACTGAAGATACACTAGTGAGAGATCAAGTGAATTAAATATTAATTAATTCACAATCAGTGATCTCACATGCAACTGAGGATTTACTATTATTAGCTGCATGAATTTCAGATCCAGTGGAGACCCAGTTGAGAACTAGGTGAAAGGGAAGTTGACTATCAGTTGTATGATTATTAGGTTGCACACATGCAACCAAACACCCATTGGAGTGCCCATGACACTTGCGCAGTCAAGGAAGGCCATAATTCCTATATTTTAGGGATCTCATCCATCAGAGATTGCAGAAGCAAGGCAGGCTATCTAGAGGCAGGAAATTGGCTATGTATTGGTCAGTTTTATGTATGCTAGTGTGAGACAATTAGCTGAGTACTAGAGGGCTCTTGTGAGAAGATTTTTGTATGTAATTTTTTCATGATCCATGCTGAATATAAAATATAAGATAGTGGGGTTTTGAGCAACAAGCTTTCCCTGGGAAATTGTCTGTGTTGTGTGCGATTTACTTCTTTCTTTACTTCATGTGATTAGTGATTGTGTTTTTAATTCCGTAAAAAAAATTTTGAAGTGATTCAGTATTTAACTTTAGTACATTTTTAGATTGGGTGAATCCAAGATATACATGCATGTTGTATAATTTCTACATGGTATCAGAGCACAGGAAATTGCAGAAGTGAAGCAAGAGCTGAGTTTGTGACTGGATAAAATTCAAATTTGCAGAAAGACTTTCTTGGTGCTACAGTTGATTCAAGATTGAAATGGATTTCAATGGATTGAGGTTCGAGTATGCACTCGAGGGCAGATCAAAATATATTTCTTGGAAGGACAGGATGGAGGCAGTACTCGAAGACAATGGCTTGAAGGAATTCATCAACAATGATGTTCCTAAACCCGTTGGGATAGATGTTGCAAATATTGATGAATGGAAAAAGAAAGTGGAAAAGGCGAGGAGGAACCTATTGGAGGGAGTAGGATACCACATTGTCTCAAGCCTCCATGGGAAGGCCACACCATATGCAATGTGGAAGTGATTAGGAGATAATGTCCATAGTTAAAAAATGCTCAAAAATGAAAATGCTCAAAAATGTTTGTAACCTGAACGACCGGAAAGGTCTTGTCGCTGCGATTTTGGTGTCGTGAACGGTTCGTAAAACAGAGGTCGTATGTAGAAGTTATTAAGGTTTTAAAATGCCCAGTAAACTCCAAAAATGGACCTTTGACTTAGTTTGACTTATGAAAAATTTTATAAATATATATATATATATATATATATATATATATATGTTAAATTTGATTTTTCATAAGTTTTTATTGGCCAATCATTGGGCGCCATGTGGCCTGCACGGAGGCTGCCATGTGGCCCCAGGCCGGAGGTGGATATCATGGAAAAAAAATTGTGAGTCTACGGGATTCGAGCTTGCATATAAAGAGGCTCGACCAACCCGCATATGCCAAAGTTCTTAACACTTACGGGTTTGAAAACGTATTTATGCATTAAAGTTTCAAACGGCTTTAAAAGGTTTAGGGCTAGCCCCGACTGTTGTGAGCAGGAGCTATAACCGTGGCCTTAAAGGCCTTTACCCACGAGAATGGTAAACGGTTGGGATAACCGTGCATGTGCCAGCGCTCATTTCAACATTAAATACGGAGGTTGTGCTGACGAATGAACACGCGGTTTCGAAGGCGGTTTCGGCGGAGGTCCATGTGACCCCGCCACTCCAACATTTAATACAACCGTTAATATTTCTAACTGTTTTGGATGTGCACCACCATTTTTGGTGGGAACGCCTAATTTGAAGGAGTTAACTGGAGTTCCTCCAGTTTTGGAGGAGGTTTTCAAGGGATATTGGGAAAATTATTGTTTTGGCCATAACGCGGATTTTCGACCAATTTGGATGCATGGATAGTCAATTTTAAGTATTCTTGACATTGTGAACACATTGGCACAGTTTTCAGAGCCATCAGAGGTCATCGTGTGCAGGTTTAGCTTTGGGAAAGGTGAAAGAGCCACTAGGGGCACTAGGGTGTTTTCAGTGTATTGAGCATCAATTCACTGTTTTCTACAAATCAATAGTCATTCCTGACTAATTCAAGCATTCTGAAGCTGTTTTTACAAATATTACATCCATTTGAGGCTTTATTTCACATGTACTTTCCATTTTTTAGCAATAAGATATGAGGGACATGACACTGGGAGCTGGACCAGCAGATGTAGCCCAAGAGGGGTGAACTGCTTCATCAAATTTGCTGAGTATTGTGCTATGTGATGTTTATTTCTCTATTATTTACTATTGTGCAATGTTATAAAGGCAAATTACATGCTTTAACCTCACACAAAAATCTGTTTAACTAAGCTAAAACTATTTGTTTCACCTACAAACTACAAAGAACCTTATGCACACATTTTAATTACTGTTTGGATACTTAGCACAACAAAACTAATACATTCCATTCAGATCAGGAAGGCTTTGATGGATCTATTCTAGAGCAGCAACAACCATAGGAAATTGGCGCTCAAAGATAAACTCAAGAAGATCAAGATGGAAAAGGGCGACACCATTCCAAAATATCTAACAAAGTTTGTCCAATGTCAGGATGAACTGACGAGCGTTGGAATAACAGTCGTTGATGATGATTTGGTGAGTTTTTATCTCCTAGGAATTCCTAAGAGTTGGTACAGTTATGAAGACTCTGTCAATGGACAGGAAAATTGCCAGATTGGGAAGACTGTGGTCGGATTTGGTGCAGGAGGAGTTCAGACGGAACACCAGAGATGGATATTCATCTAAACATGAGGATGAAGAAGATTGTTCTTTGGCTTCCAAGGAGAATAAGGGGAAGGGGAATAAATTCCATTCCAAACCAGAGTCCAAGAATGGCAAGAAGCAGGACATGTCCAAGGCGAAGTGTTTTCACTGTCACGAACATGGGCATTTTGATACTAATTGTCCACAAAAGAAGAAGAACAAGAAGGTTTTTGGATATGCAGTTGGTGATGCCCTTGCCTCGCAATTTGAGCTTGACTTCTCATTGATCGCATGCATGGTGTGAAGTGCATTGGGATCTGTGTGGTATTTGGATAGTGGTGCTTCCTTTCACATGACGGGAGATAAGGAAATTTTCAGTGACTTGGAGGAGAAGGATCTCCATAAGCATATCAAAATGGGGGATGATGGATAATATAGTGCTACCGGGATTGGTACTATTACCTTTCAGAGAAATTCAGGTAAACCATTTCAATTAAAAGATGTAATGCATGTACCAGGTTTGAAGAAAAATTTAGTCTCAGTCATAATGTTAGAGGATAGAGGCTATGATGTTGTTTTTAGTGAAGGAAAATATTTCCTGCGACATAAAACAACAAGAAAATCAAAGAGGGTAGGGATTCGAGTTAATAATATCTACAAGTTGGAGGTAGATGGCCGTGCAGCAATGATGGGCAAGGCGGACAAATTGGTGAGCCGGGATGAGGGCGAATTGTGGCATAGGAGATTGGGCCATCTTCATCATGGATCCTTGAAAGTCATGCATCATATTTCTACTGGACTTCCAATTGGAACACTTGCTCAGTTAGATACATGCAAGGGGTGCACCATGGGGAAGTATGTAAAGGCCACCTTTCATGAGAAGGAGAACTGAGCTTCGGAGATCCTTGAGAGAGTTCATATAGACATGTGTGGACCATTATTTGTTGCTTCGACAACAAAAAATAAGTACTATGTAATATTTGTTGATGACTTTTATCGTAAGTGTTGGATCTTCTTCATGCAGAAGAATGATCAGACATTTTCTAAGTTTCTTGAGTTTAAGGCACTAGTGGAGAAAGAGTCAGGGAAGCAAGTGAAGGCTCTTAGGAGCGATAATAGTGGAGAATGCATCTCTAACGAATTCAAGAAATTTTGCAGCAAGGAAGGAATTCGAAGAGAACTCATAGTGCCTCATAACCCACAGTAGAATGGGGTCACAGAGAGAAAGAATAGAACTATTGTGGGTGAAACACGAGCGATGTTGCATGATCAAGGCCTATCGATGCATTTGTGGGAAGAAGAATGCAACAAATTGGTACATGTGCAAAACTGTTGTCCTCGTAGGATACTTGGCATGAGTACACTTGAAGAGGCTTTCATTGGTAAGAAATATGATGTTTCACACTTTAATATTTTTGGCTCATTTGTTTATGTGCATGTGACCAAGGATGCCAGGAAGAAGCTGGAACCGACAGCTGAGATCAAGATTTTTGTGGGGTACACTGAAACACCCCATAATTATCGCGTGTATTTTCCAAACAGAAGAATGATTGTTGTGCGGCTGGATATAAAATTTGATGAGAAGAAATCGATGCGGTTGTTCCTTGAGAGGTAACTGGACTTGCATGCAGAGGAGGAACTATTGGTTCCGAAGGATGAGCCTCAAGATGTGGATCACCCACATGTGGAGGATCATGGAGTGGAGGAAAACACTCATGCAAAGCCATCCATCAGAAATGGAAGAAGGCGCACCACGGAAGCTGATATATTGAGATTTGATGCTGTGAAGAATGTAGGAGCCCCTATTTCACAACGTAGACAGAGACAACCTCCTGACCGATTTACCAGATACATGGATCTTATGAGCAAATTTATTGTGACTAAACCATCTTCCTTTCAGGAAGCAGTGCAACAACCAACTTGGGTTGATGCAATGGTGGAGGAGTATGGCTCCATTGTCAAGAACAGTGCATGGGAGATTGTCCCAAGACCGGTCGACAAGTCAGTGGTTGGATCGCAGAGATGGATCTACAAGGTAAAGTAAGCTGCTGATGGGAGTGTGGAGAAATACAAGGCAAAATTTGTGGCCCAGGGATTCTCACAGATCGAGGGGATCGATTATGATGAGACTTTTGCACCTGTTGCAAGGTACTCTTCTATTAGATCCATCCTTGCACTCTCAGTGCAGATGGGCTGATGCATTCATCATATGGATGTAAAAACTGCATTTCTCAATGGGATCATTGAGGAAGAGGTGTACATAGAGCAGCTTGAAGGTTTCGAAATATTAAATAGTGAGTCGCATGTGTGCCAACTCAAAAGAGAATTGTATGGGATGAAGCAAGCACCCCGTGCTTGGTACACTCGGATAGACAGCTATTTCACTGGATTGGGCTTCACCAAAAGTGAAGCAGATACAAACCTGTACCAGATTGTGGTTGAGGGTAAGATATTGATAATTTTTCTTTATGTTGATGATCTAATTTTGACCGGTGATGAGCAATTGATACACTCATGCAAGGAGGATCTTGCAAGGGAGTTTGAAATGAAGGACATGGGACTCGTTCATTATTTCCTTGGATTGGAAATATGGCAGCGAGATGGTGAAATTTTTGTGTCTCAAGGAAATTATGCAAAGGAGATACTGGGTAAGTTTAACTTGGAGAGATGCAAACCCATGGACACTCCTCTTCCAGGAAATTGGCGAAAAGAGGAAGCTACTTCTGGAGAGGTAGTGGATGCTATTGTCTACAGACAGTTAGCGGGTTCGCTAATGTATTTGGTGAACACGAGACCAGAAATTTGCTACACATTTAACCAATTGAGTCAAGCTATGGTTAAGCCTACCAATCTCTTTTGGAAGGCGGGGAAGCATGTCCTGAGATACCTGAGAGGCACATCAGAGTATGGTCTATGGTACAGACGAACAGAGGGAGTGAAGCTTCAAGGCTTCACAGATGCAGATTGGGCTGGCAGTCCATCAGACAGAAAGAGCACATGAGGGATCTTTAGCATTTTCTCGAAAATAGTTTCCTGGTATAGAAAGAAGAAACGATCCGTGGCACTCAGTTCAGTGGAATTGAAATAGATGGCAGCAAGTCAAGCTGCATATGAGGCTATCTGGATGAGAAATATCTTGGTTGGTTTGTTTGGTTCTCAAGTGGATCCGATAGTGATTCATTGTGATAATAAGAGTTGCATTAAACTCTTGATTAATCTTGTGTTTCATGATAGGTCCAGGCATATCGATATATGGTACCATCATCTCAGAGATTTTGTGTAGAGAAGAATAATAATGCTTCAGTACATTCCCACGGATGATTACCATAGAGATAGGATCGAGGTGAAGGATAATCCCTTTCTTGTTGAGAGGGAGCGTTGAGATTCAATAAGAAAATTTAAGCACCCACGCCTACTTCATTAAGCACCTAAACTAGGGTGGGGCCCACAGTGCTATTTTTGGTGCATGTCTATTTTTAGTTATCCCTTAATTAGAATGGAAAATAAATTGTAATCTAAATCTCAAAATAACTTATAACAATTAACTGAGAGTGATAAACTCAGTTAGCTAGTGGATTTCGAGTTAGAGGTAGTTGGTGAGGCATGTAGAGTAATTTTAGTTGTAACAAAGTTCGAAGTGCAGTGGTGCATTAGTTAATGCAGGTTGTAATTATTTTAACTCAGTTAAGTGAGTTAAAATCAGTTATTAACTAGTTATGCTTGAAGATACACTGATGAGAGATCAGAGTGAATTAAATATTAATTAATTCACAATCAGTGATCTCACATGCAACTGAGGATTTACTATTATTAGCTACATGCATGTCAGATCCAGTGGAGACCCAGTTGAGATCTAGGTTAAAGGGAAGTTGACTATCAGTTGTAGGATTATTGGGTTGCACACATGCAACCAAACACCCATTGGAGTGCCCATGATACTTGCACAAACAAGGAAGAGCATAATTCCTATCTTTTATGGATCTCATCCATCAGGGATCGTGCAAGCAAGGCAGGTTGTCTAGAGGCAAGAAATTGGCTAAGTATTGGTCAATTTTATGTATGACAGTGTGAGACAATTAGCTGAGTACTGGAGGGCTCTTGTGAGAAGAGTTTTGTATGTAATTTTTTCATGATACATGCTTAATATACAATAGAAGATAGTGGGGTTTTGAGCAGCAAGCTTTACCTGGGAAATTATCTGTGTTGTGTGTGATTTACTTCTTTCTTTACTTCATGTGATTAGAGATTGTGTTTTTAATTCTGCAAAAGATCTGTAAAAGCGATTCAGTATTTAACTTTAGTACATTGTTAGACCGAGTGAATCCAAGATATACATGCATGTTATATATTTTATACATTCCAAGAGCTCATAAACATTCAAGTTCCTCACTATCAAAATGGGGGTTTACCCACTTGCCTTATTCCTACCACAAGAGGTGTGAATTCAATGTATGCTCATCACACACCTCCACTTAGCGCAAGTGTGAGGTATGGGTACTCAATTCCTCCATGGTTGGAAGGGAAATTGGTCTCAATTATATGGCATCAATCAACCTAATTGGTGTTGGTGCAGTGTGTTGGTGCAGCGTGATGGATCTGCAGCGTCGAGGTTGCTCCTCTGCTCTCCAAACACTGTAGTTTTCCAAAGAATTAGGCCTAGAGTGTCAACGGATATCACTTGGTGCTAGTAGATTTGTTGAAGGGCGCGGGCAACTGTTTCGATATACCGGGAGAAGAGAAGACAAAACGGAAGGCGATCCACGAACTGCAAGAGTGATGATGTTTATTCTGCTGCAAATTTTGTTCCCTGCCGTGCTCATCAATTTGACGGAAATTTTCAAGAATAATATGTGTGATTGAAAGTGGGCACCCAATGCAAAGATATTCCAAAACAAAGATACCCCAGTCCTTTTTTGAATCTATCCTGCATGTACAGCTTTATGATGGTCTGAAGTGCATATCCTCGCGATATTAGTTTTGTCTTAATATTTATTAAATAATCATAAACACAAAATTCAATCGGTACTCTAAGAGAGTATAAACTATCTATTTGAACGAATAATGGCATTTTTCCAGCCTGCTTAGAAAAAATTTCCATTATTGGTCATTGTTTGTAAGTTCCAGAATTTCATCAATGTGAGCCAGCACAACTTTGCAAGTGTCTTTATCCAAATTCAAGTTGTTCTGACATTGTATGCCCAAGGGTTATTGACTGGTTTTGTTGTAGATTCTAGAGATGGTGTGACCCATGTGGTTCCTGTCGTTGATGGCTATTCCTTTCCGCATCTCACAAAACGTATGAATATAGCTAGACGTCACATCACCTCTTATCTTTTGGATCTTCTTCTTCACCGTGGGTATGCATTAAATAGAAGTACAGACTTTGAGACTTTCAGAGAAGTAAAGGAGAAACTCTGATATGTTTGCTATGACTACAATCGGGAGTACCAGTTAAGACTTGAAACAACTCTCTTGGTTAAGAATTATACACTTCCAGATGGACGAGTGAAGAGGATCAGTTTGTTGGAGAGATTGTCGCGCCACCAAAAATCAAAAGATACCGATTTGCATGTACTGTAGCAGTGTGATCAGACCGTGGTAATGGAGGCGTACCCACATCTTATACAACATCCCACATCATCATTTCCAAATCGAGCATGAAGGGATAACATTTGTGTTTGCGTTTTTCCTTTTGGTAGCCAGGTCGAGCATGAACCACAAGCGACCATACAAAAACCAGTGGATCAATGACGAGTGCTATGTCGTGAAGCCTGGTTTTTTTTTCCACAGCAGCTTTATTGTCTTTGGTCACAGTCATGCTGAACATAATCTTCTACTTAATAACAACGAAGAAAGTTGAAGATCTGCCCACCTTTTCATATCCTGTATCGAACGGGCATGCGAATGATGGTGGAGGATTTACGTGGCCAGAACCGATGTCAAAAGGAGTATATTAGTGGAGCAGTTTTTCAAAATACGCAGGGTACTTATGCATAAAAGGTGAGCTTTATTTTTTTTAAATGACTTCATATCCACTATTTCAATTTTTTAAAGTGCCATTATCAAGATCTAATATTATTTGGGCGTATGTTTTTATATCCCAAATTAAATATTTGCCAAATAAGTTGAAAGAAGAGAGAATTGAAGTATTTTGAAGATTACATTAAAAGTTCTTTGAAGAGTATTTGAATATAAATTCACCTTTTGAAAGTGACTTCACAATGTTCATTCCATTTTTTTAATGGAAATTATGTGAAAAGCATGATTATAGTGGCTCTTTAAATATTGATTGGGGAGAGATAAGAAATGGCAAAAATATTTTTGTCAGGAGAATCATAAGGGTGAAGATTGTCATTGATTTTGTAATAAGAGTGATGCTTTTTGGAGTAATAAGGGTGATGTTTTAAAATCCTTGGAGTGATAAGTTGTATTTTTAATTTGGAGAGCTAAAAAGTGTTTCCATTTGTGTTTGGAGTGATAAGGGAAAGCCTTTATTGTAATTCAAAGTATTTTTTTACTTTGAGAGAGATCGTGTCACTATCCATTCAGATTTTGAAGGCACGTTGTTTAAAAGGGTTGTCAGCTTGGCATTATCATTGCTTTAGATGATGTACTCAGTGATTAATAAAGATATCATTTTTTTTTGGTGTTGATGTGTCCTAGATCCGCCCGAAATTGAATAAGGGATCTTAGGTACACCATGTGTGTTTGATGGTGCATGTTTTTCATGGCTTCATGTTGTTGCTTTTTAATTTTTGTCTAGTTGTGATACATCAATGATTTCATTTAATATCGCATACATCAGCAAGCACAACACATATAACGAAATAGCTGCAAGATCAACACATGCATCTACACAACTACAACATATAATCGAAGATTGTCTACATCATCATTCTACATCAAACAGCAAATTCACTTAGTCAAGTTAATGCTTTTCACAGCAAAGTCTTCATCAACGTTATTGCAAATCCCTTTAAAGAACTTGTAATCAAATTCATTAATTTAAGTGAATCATTAAAAATTCATTGTTAATGAATTTTTAAAAGAACAAGTGAATTCATTGTTTTAAAGTGAATCATTGTAAACTTTCTTGGGTGCATTGTCAACAGTGTTCGACACCTTTCCTTTACACAAAATCAATTGAGTGCAAGAGTTTTTTAAATCAAACAAGCAACAAGTTCACATCTCCTGCAAGCGAGCGTGATTTCAAAGCAATTTGCGTCCAGACAGTACACCTTTCAAACCTTCAAGCGAGCCAGAGTGAAGTTTATTGTAGCGACCATCAAAAGCAACCAAACAAGTTCAACTCTGACATCAATCAACCAAGTTGACATCGACATCAAGTGAGCGTGTTTATTCATTCAAGTGAGCATGAAGTCATCAAGTAAGTCAAGTGAGTGCTTAAACAAACGCGATCGTCATCAAGCGAGCGTGAATTCCAGAGTTTAAGCAAGCAAATTCTACAATTCTAGCAAGTGTTCCAAGCAAGCGCAATAAGCCACATTCAAGCGAGCGTGCCATTCAAGCCACATTCAAGCGAGCCTGTCATTCAAGTGAAACATTTCAAAGTACGACATCTACAACAAGAGAGCCTGATTTCAAGTGCGCAAGTTCAGATGGCGCAACATATTCAGTTGTAAAACATTCTTCACAGTTTGATCATCTCTAGTGATGAAGACAAGGTGCACGTCAGCAAAGAAACTCTTGTTGATCTTTCACGACATCTACAACAAACACATGAAACTATTTAGTTTCTTCAGCTCGAGTCACAACTTCAAAGGATTGAATTGCAAGAAAAGAGTGATACTTTCAAGTCTTTGAACCATCCAGATGATAAGTCATTCGTTCCAACAGCTTCAAGTGTTGAAGTTGTTCCAGATCCAATTTCTTCCAAACCCATCATCAAGCCCTGGGAATAAATTCAGAATAACAAGAATCGACGAGGCTTAGGATATGTCCAAGATGACGCCAACTTACATATTCCTGATTATTCCAAGCCCATTCAGTTCATCAGTGTGGGATTTCTTGAACAGATCCCCTCAGCACATTCAGAGACAGTTGCAGACAACCAGCAATGCACGCAACCCAAAGTTGCAGAAAAACAGAATTCCACACAACTTGAAGTTGAAGTCAAACCGAAATGTTCTCATTGTCAGAGAACGAGTCATATGGAAGATCAGTGTTTTGATCTCCATCCCTGTAGCCATTGTGGCAAGTCCAATCATTCCTCAGAAAAATGTCACAATCAACACAAATCAGCCAGATTGAAGATACATTATGAATGGATCGACCCTTGGGAATGGTCATCCACAGTTAAAAGATTGCTTCAGTTCTACAACCGCATACGATCACACATTGTGCAGCCAACAATGAAAATATGATGGTACTCTCATGCAGTTGAACAGGGGAATACACCAATGTAAAACTCCTACACCTGAAGGGGGGGAGTTCAGGAATACTTTCCAAGCGAAGTGTCTCTCCTTTCAGTTGAAAAAGGGGGGGAAAATGTCAATGAGATTAACAGTGGTTGTCAGACTGAAAGTCTCGACAAAACCAACAAAAACAGCCAATGGGAATCTTCAACAGCCAGTGGGCATCAACAAATTTTCCAGTGGGCAGTCGACAACACAGAAGCAGTGAACAGTTTTCAACATAACAAAAGCAACAGTGAGTTTTTTTTTACATCATCAGCCAGTGGGCTTTGATGCTGATTTCATGCAAATGATAGATGGATCCTTTTGCAACTTGGCACTTGATGGAGTTTTCAAGAAACATTCAGAGATGAATCAGACATACAGTTGACTCATGGTCTCTTGAGATTGAAGATTTTTTTTTCAGCATCAACTTGAGAACTTGGAAGATGGTTCCTCGTTCTTCTTTTGGATTTATCCTTGAAGGGGGGAATGTTAGCCTCTTTCATAAAGGCAATTATAAATCCAAAAATACATAAATTAAATAATGTAAAGTTAGGATAAATATATTTATTAAATTAGAATATTTAATAAATATTTGAAGTACTTAGAAATAATATTTTGTTAGTAAAAATAGGACTCTAGAATAGAGTCGTTTCCTAGGCTCTAAAATAGTAATAAAGTTAGTGGGATGGTTAGAAGGTAATTTATTGTAAATGGACACCTGTTGATTTTCCAAGTGATCCATAACTAGATTAAGTTAGAACATAGAGCTTATAAATAGGATTGTTTCCTAATTTCATTGTGTAATGTGAGTGTAATGTGAGAGTGAGAGTTTACGTTTGTAAACTCCTGCAATTTGATATGTAATATTTTTTCATGATTAATAAAGGTATGTGTCTGAGGACACTTCTGTATCTACATGGCTCAATAAGGAAACTCAGGGTTTGGCACTGAAGATTCTCAAGGCCATAAGAATAGGGGTGTTATATGTTTTTGGTTGTAACCACATTATGATGTGGATTTTGAATGGATTGTCTATTTTTCTTGTCACATGAAGGTTGATTTATTCCATATTGTATGTGGCATTGTAACCAAAATCGATCTTAGAAGGAACATCTGTAGTCTATTATAATGGAACATTCTGACAGAATGACATGAGAATGTTGTTAGTTCTGTAAGTTTTCTGATATTGTATGATGTATGAAGTTTTTCTATATGTTTGGACTTTTTTATCTTAATAGATCCCAGATTTCCTGTCTACTACAGTAAGTAGAATTTAAATGTTTACATCATACTTCATAAACCATATCTCACATATCTATCCACACACAACATGTTGCAAAGCATACCTCTTTATACTAGTTATGTTAGTTATTTTATACTGTATGTTGTTAGTTTTTCTAGAACAAATAGGATGACATCACTACACACTACATAACTCAGCTAACAACACTAAACAAACAGTGAATAGTTTTAATTACCCCAAAAATAACTTGAACATCTTTAAAAGTTGAAACAGAAAAATAAACATGGCTGAAAATTGAACTTCAGAACTAATGAGAGAATTTAACTATTGAAAAATGAACTCAAAATTCAAAGCCTAGACACCCATAGTGGTAGTAGTGGAATGAAACATATTACAAATGCAAAGTATGTATATAGATCTCTGTTACATGTAACACTATGCCATAACTTCTTTGCAAAAAAAATAATATCAGCTTACAAAATGGCAACATGTAACCCTACAATAAACTCTGTTAATTAAAATATTCCATACTCTATCACATTTTCCACTCAATTCTCTGCTAAAATAAAATCATATCAATTCAGACTAACACTGGCTAAGACTTTAAACTTGAAGTCTATGAACAAATAAATAACATGACCTTGAAGATCAGTGCACCCATAGAAAAATGAACTCAAAATTAAAAGCCTAGACACCCATAACAATAGCAATGGAATGAAACCTATTCCAAATGCGAACTATGTATATAGCTCTCTGTTACATGAAACACTATGCCATAACTTTTTTGCAAAAAAAATAATGCCAGCATACAAAATGGCAACATATAACCCTACAATAAACTCTGTTAATTACAATATTCCATACTCTATCACATTGTCCACTCAATTATCTGCTAAAATCATATCATATCAATTCAAACTAATGCTAGCTAAGACTTTAAACTTGAAGGTTACGAACAAATAAATAACATGACCTCGGGGAAAATAAGACTAAAGACATACTATTTTATAAACCAAGGTAGAGGAGAGTATCCTCTGAAGGAAGAACACAAACATACAATTCAAGAACGATAGCCACAGAGAAAAAAAATTTAGACAAAATAGCATGAAACCCTCTTTGTTCATTCCTATTACCAAAAATTAAATGTAAAACAAAACCCTCACTGTGTATTAAGCGGAGGAATGACAAACTCGTAACCCTACGGGAGTTCGAATCGAAAATTAAGACAGAATCAAGAACGATAGCCAATAAAATAACCTGAAACCCTCTTTGTTCATTCCTATTACCAAAAAGGAAATGTAAAACAAAATCGTTGCTGTGTATTAAGCGGAGGAATTGCAAACTCATAAACCTACGAGAGTCCGAATCGAAAATTAAGACAGAATCATTTTATTCTAAATTAATTAAGACAGAATCAAGAACGATAGCCACAGAGAAAAAACATTTAGACAATAAAATAGCTCGAAACCCTCTTTGTTCATTCATATTACCAAAAAGGAAATGTAAAACAAAACCCTCGCTATGTATTAAGGGAAGGAATTGTAAACTCATAAACCTACGGGAGTCCGAATCGAAAAGAGATAAATTTGTCTCAGAATAATAGTTTGTAGATTAAACAAATTTCCAGAATTACCATACATATAAACCATCAACAACATCAACGCTTAATGCATTCAGAGCTAAACATTGAACCAATGCAATTATCTACTGTAACTTGATGTACAGGTGCAAACCATTAACCCATTACCGTTTCCATAAAAACATAAAAAACATGTCATAGAAAAACAAAAACATAAAAAAAAATGTCATAGAATAGTAAGAAGAGATAAATTGTTCCCAACAACGAGTAAAAATGTTAAAAAACACAGAGTAGTGGTTGGTAGGATTGTGAATCCTACCAGAGAATCACAGAAGCCACCACAATGCCGCCCCAAACCTCGCTAGAGCTCTTCAACACCAGCCATGGAAAAAACCTGCGAAAAACACATAATTTTTTTTTTTTTTAACCTAAGCCCAAATTTTCAAAAAAATGAATATTTCAGCAAAAAATTTAAGAAATAGAGCAGTAAACCCCATACAAACCCAAACCCTAGCAGACAACAATGGCAGACCAAGCGAACAGGAAATGGAATGGGTCGCGACCATCAGCAAACCCTAACGAACAAAAATGAAAAACCAACACAAGAACAATGGCGAACCAACTGAACAGGAGATGGAACAGGCCACAACCATCAACAAACCCTGGCAGACCAAGCGCATAGGAAATGGAACGGGCATTGACCATCACACACGAAGCGGAATGCCCACACTCCAAGGCCGGACAAATTTACACAAGGCTGAAATTTCATGGTTTTCAACAATTTGTATGAAACCCTAAACCCACGCAAAAATCTGGTATTAATGATTGTCACCAACCGCAACAGGTGGCGACATCCACTAGACAGGTGTCATACAACTGACGTGGAAAGCGACACATCAAATGTCGAGGTGGAAGGGAGGGCGCACAAGTTATTGCGTCCCTTCCCTATAATGTCGAGGTGGAAGGGAGGGCGCAAAACTCTTTGTAAAATATAAACAACGTGCAAGTTTTGCACCAAGAATGAGATGCCCTCTTAAAATTTCCATTTAGAAAAGTAAAGTCTGATGTACAGGAAACATTCGTGGATAATTATAAAATGATTGCCCACCTATAAAATAGTTCATGCATGGGTGTTGAATGACAAAGACAAAATTAAGTTGAAGTTGCTTGTAATTTAAAAAAATGATAAAATAAATAGAATAATATACTTAAATAATTTTTATAATTTCCCGTGCCAATAAGAAAATAATGGATTTATATAAAATAAGAGCATGGAAAAAAAAAATTTTAATTAATTTTATTTCCTTTTATAAAAAATATTTGAAGTCTATCTATGTTGATTTCTAACTCGTATCCCTTAAAAAATCCTTAATATTATATAATGTAGAGGGCTATTTTATTATTTGATGTTCCGATAATTTTAATCAAGATTATTTTGTGGGTTTTAATGAAAAGTTATTTTTGTGGATTTTAGGGTGATGAGAAATAGAGAAATGAAAATAAAAGTTACAATCTAAACAAACTTACAAGGTGCGGAAATGGAAAAAGTTTAGAACTTAATTGTTATGTTACTGTATATAAGAGCCAGGAAAAGGGCTGAATACATGAGTTAGATAGAGAATCAATCTCATAAGCTATTTTTAGCATCATAAACATTAAAAAAATTCTTGTATTTACGATTTTGCATTATTTTATGCCGTAAAAAAAAATTGGATTAATTTTCCTTGAACTGGCATTGTTTTATGCGATTAAAAAAAATTGGTTTAATTTTCCTTCAACTGCAATGTCAATTTTAGGTTTAGTTTTTTCAATGGATAATATTTGTCAATCGTTTCCACCAAAGCTACAAAGTCGGAGACAAAATATGTTTTTGAAAATTCTGGCGGCCAAAATTATGGTGGGTTAAGCGGTCACAATTTGGGGAAAGATCCGAAGGATTCTTGAGATTTTAGAAGTAATGGATTTTTGAGATATATTTGGCCAGTGCCACTTGCTTTTGTTAACGGTAAGGCTCCTTCACAAAAATTTCTATACATACCCTAAATTATGTTGTTTTAATATTCTTTTAATTTATATAAAAGATGTGTCTAAACATGACTATGGATTTTTATTGTTAATGTTTTTTTACACAATTTAAAATATAAAATAGTGTTCAGGAATTTTATTTAGTGTTATTAATAAAATTAAGGTTAAATATTATTTTAAATATATAGTTTTTAATAATGAAAAATCATTATTATTAGTGTTTTATTTAAGAGATATAAAGTACATTCTCCAATTAAATTATTTTTTTTAATTTTTTTTTTATTATAGTGGAAGGCTGTCAAGTTTCACTAGTATAACCTAGTTGGCTAGACTATCCATGATCAAACCTCATTGCCTGATAGTTGTGCCTTGTGCTAGGAGGAAGATATATGCTAAAAAAATCCAATCATCTTAGGGCTAGTGGTGTTTGACTGCTTAGATGCCTCTAGGTGGCAACTCCTCAAGCCACACTTGGAGAGTCATAGACAACTTAACAAAAAAAAATGGAAAGAGAATCATGAACAACTTAACAAATAAACAAAAATGAAAAATCATAGACAACTTAACAAACAAACAAAAATGAGAAAAAAATCATACACAACTTAACAAATAAAAATAAATAAATGTCACCAAAAATACATTTATATATTTTAAAAAAGAATGAATTCAAAAAAAATCATGTGGCTTTATAATTTGAAAATTATTGAATATTTTAAAAATAATTTAAAACTATTATTTATATATATATAATATTTTATAACTTAATGATTATAAATCATATTTATATCTCTATATTACATAATTAATTTATTATTTTTATTAAAATTTATTGAAAATAAATAATCTTAAAAAAAAAATACAATTAAAATATTCCAATTGAAACCATCCTTATTTGAATTTTCCTTTTTGCGAGTTGAAGGCACAAAAAGGAAATAAAATAATAATTGAAAAATAATTATAATGACAAAAGTTGTGTGCACCAATTAAAATATTCCAATTGAAACCATCCTTATTTGAATTTTCCGTTTTGCGAGTTGAAGGCACAAAAAGGAAATAAAATAATAATTGAAAAATAATTATAATGACAAAAGTTGTGTGCACTAACCTAAAGTAGTTGGACAAGATTTATTCTTAATCCATTATGTTTATTATTTGAAAATTGTTTTTATGCTTATTATTTGAAAGTTGTTTTTGTCAAATATATAATTGGTTGGCCAGCAACAAAGTTTATATGATGTACAACAAAGTTTATACTATGTATTTGTATGTTTATACTATGTATTTATATTGATTTAACATGATTGAGTACTATGATGTCAAGTTTTCTTTCAACGTACTTGACTGAAATAAAGTTATCCCTAATTTATGCTGAAATTTTTATAAATACTATTGTGATATATATATATATATATAATGAAAATGGTTAGATAAAAATCAATTTTTAGTTTGATTCAAATTATAATCTTAACTTACAAGATGCTCACTTAAACATGTATAAGTGGGAGATCAATACTTAAAACCATTTATCAATAATAAAAATCAAATTATCTTAACCATGTAGGTTCTTTTTCTTTTCTCACTCAATTATGGGTTTCATATGATGTGGTGTAATCCTAAAATGAGCATGTATTTAAAAAAATATCATTGTGATTTGGATAGAAATTAAAACGTTACTATCTAATATATATATGTGTGTGTGTGTGTGTGTGTGTGTGTGTGTGTGTGTGTGTGTGTGTGTTTTTAAATTTATTTGATGTTTTTTTTATATGTTTAAGTTTATTTTATTTTATTCAATATTATAAAATTAGTAAAAAATATCAAATTTCCAAAATGTATAGTAAAGAGTTAACGTTGCAAGGTTATTAGTAGATTTATTATAACATGAAATAAGATAATGTTATAATGTTTCTTTTGAAACGGATCACTATCTCTTCATTTAAAAAAAAAAAAAAAAAACCTTGAACTAAATTAATTTACTTTACTAAATTAATTTACTTTTAGAAATGGTTATGATTTGTATTTTTTATTTATTTATTTATTGTTTCAAATATTAAAAATAGGTTAGTGTCTTAGAACTTTTTATTGCAATAATATCTATTGTGGTTTTTATGCCTTTACCCTATAAAACACTTTGAAAATTATACCTTTGAATTTTCTTTTTCTTTTTTTTTTTGTATATTGGAAAGAAATTTATTTTTAATACTTAGGCTATACTTTGTATTCAATATTTCAAGTGTGAAGTTAAAGTACACCTTTGTGATTTTGCACTCTCAAGTAACAATCTCAACCCTACATGTATTTATTTGTATTCATTAGACTTCTCTATTCATGCTTTTATCAAAAAGTTCACATGAGCTATAAAGTTTAGATTAAAAAATAAAATAAACAAAGGTTATTAATTAAGGTTCCTTTAGTTCCAGCTTTAGTAAGCAGATATTTTAGATAAAGATAAGTGAGCCCCTCCTCTGAATTATTTCTCATAAAAGACTCATATGAATAAAATAACTTCTTTAAGGATTTTCTCTTAATGTGTATCATGTTTTGTGTAGATATGAGTAAAAGTATTATCATCCAAACATATTTTTAATCTTCGGAATTTGGTTCATGATTGGATTCAATGGTGACTTATTTATTCTGCATTTTTTTTTACCAATCAATCACCGTATTTGAGTATCCATATATTTGCAATTTTTTTATACCTTTGTCCATTGTTATTTGCATAAGAAGCCACAAAGCATATAACTTAGCTAGATTATTTCTTCTTTTCCCATTAATATATTTCAAGGGAAAATAATTTGATGATTCAAGAATAAGGATTGCTCCTACCACACACATACCCAAGATTCCTGGCAAGCCCCATCAAAAATCTCCAAGCCTTCTCATAATCAATAATCCATTCTTTCAAAATTCTTTGAGATTTTTGTTTGGTGGTTCTAGCTTCACAGAAAGAAACTTTGATGTTGTGAACTAATTATGCACAGGTCAAATCTATACCTTGAAATATCATAATTTTCCTTGAAATCCATATGCCCCATGTTACAAAGCATGGAAAATCCTTAAAATATTTGACATATTAATTTGTTGACCAAGAAAGTAGGCATTCCATTAAATATGCGTGTTTCCATTTGTTGCTCCTCCTTGACATTTTAAATATCTAATTTCATAAAGATATACAAAAAAATTAAGTGACAAAGAGGTGATTCACATATTCCTTATTGCATTTGCGCAATATGCATCTTCCTGGCCCTTGCCAACTCCACTTTAGGTCATTATCCCATGTTAGTATTTTATTTTCTAAGTATAGCCAAAGGAAGATTTTTTTTTCAAAAGCCTTTTCAACTTCCAAACCATTCTCCACCACCATACTATTTCACCTACCTGAGATACTTCTGGTTTGATTGAGTATCCAATTTTTGTTAGGTACTCCTCTTTTATTTGATTTATTGACCCTTTGATAATATCTTCATGGTATGATAACATTATAGCACTGTGATTCAATACCCTCACAAATTAAGGGCATTCCTCTACTCTCTCTCCCTAAATTTGCAATACTTTTGTTGATTTCCAACCTTAAAACCAAATATTCCTACCAATAAGACTTGAAAAATCCTCCAAAGTGAAATATCCCTTAAAAAGAGGCACATAAAAAGATCATTAGAAATCTTAAAGGCTTTTATTATATCCAAATTGAGGTTCTTCCCTAAATTTTACTTTATTTCCCCTTCCAACTTTCCATGTTTTCTAGTTACCAATTAATGGGAAATCCCTAACTAAAGCTTTCTAGACAATTGAACCTCCTTGAATTCTTTTTATGTATATAATCTAAACCATTAGACCATATATTTTTCTTTAATATATTTAACTTTTATTACTTCCCCCCCAAAGTCCTGCCAAAATTTACTAGTGAGTGTAGGATCACTAACCAACACAATGGAAGTTGGCATGCCATGTAACTTAAAAAATTGATCCATGAATACTTGGGCAGTTGTGGAGGTTGTAAATGGATGTGATAAGGCACAAAAATGAACATCTTTAGAAATGTGGTTGACTACCACCATGGTTTCCTATTTGTTACTAGATTTTGGAAGACCCAAAACAAAATCCATGGAGATGTGAGTCCACATGGTGGTTGGGATTGGTAGTGGTTGCAATACCTTGGGAGGCTTGACTATTTACCATTCTTTATTTGACAAGAATCACAAACCACTACAAGATATTGAATTTTTTTCTTCATGCCTTCTGAAAAAATAGCACTTAGCTCACACATAAGTTTTATGAAAACCAAAGTGACCCATGACACGTTAAGAATGCAACTCCTCCAAGACCATTTGTTTTAAAGCATAATTTTCACTAGAAAAATGTTCCCTTTATACTTCAATGTATCTTATTGTTGTGTATAACCATTAAGGCGGTTGTGATCTTCATAAATCCTTTGGATGACTTGAACCACAATCTCATTCACTAGCTATTCTTGATAGTATTAAGTGAGTTAATGAAATATGGGTAAGGATGATGAAAAAATGATCCTTCTTCCTCATATTAACTTGATCAAGCATAAACCACCACATTTTCTTTACTTTTATTATGTATTATCTCATAGTCATTCCATAACATTTTAGTGATCAACTTGTTCTATATTGGTTGCCGAAAATACTTCAATCTATGATGATCAGTCTTGACTTGGAAGTGTTGCTTTATGAGATATGGATGCCAAGTCTTATTTGCATGAAGGATGGCCATAATCTATTTATCATATATATGGATTTTTCAAATTGTGATCATACAACTGCTTACTAGCAAATGTGAAGGAATGTTTTTGCATCGACATAACACATAAACCTCTCAATGAGGCATTGAATTCCAAGGAAAAAAGACCTAGTAGATCGAGAATTACAAAGACTAGAATGGTTCATATGGATTCCTTGAAAGTTAAGGAGGTTGGCTTACCAACCTCACTCCATATAAAGGCATTATTTTTTAGTAGTGTTATTAAGGGTGTGACAATTTTTCCATAAATTTTCATATACTTCATATAGTATTCCATAAGTAGAAATAAGCTCTTAAAAGTCTTGTGGCATGGCCAATCCTGTAATAAGCACAATTTCTTGGGATCCACTCACACCCCTTCTTTATTGACAACAAGGCCCAATTATTTGACTTCTGAAGTTACACAAGTACATTTTGAATGTTTAAGGAACTATTGCCTCAAAATATAGTAGGTCTTGTGAGGGGATTTCACAAGGCAAGAACTAGACCAAGGTACATAAAGATGAGATGTGGCCCTCTGTCACCATAGCCACTACATCCTTCTCTTTCATATATTTTCACCACTAGGGTGGCTTCGGGTGGCTTCCCTCTGGTATGTGAGTTAAAGGATATGTCAAATACAAGGAAAAAGGTGACACAATAGGCTTATGGATGACAACTCTACCTAAGAACAAGGCTTAGAAAGCATAATAGGTAAAATAAAATCCTCTAATATGCCTCATTAGGGCATAGCGCGTCCTAGGGATTGAGAAATAACAAGGAAAAAGGATCGAGATAATGTCACGAGGACAAGAAAATGATTTTAATACATGGATATCTTCAATATGTGGAACAATAATCCTTCAATAAGTCCCAAGTTGAAGCCTATGGCAAACTAGGGCTATTCTAGGGGAAAATATACCTAGGGAAAGAGATTTTAGCCCTAATATGAATGGATTAGCCACTAAAAGGAGTTTATTTTAAGGTAATCACCTCTTATTATGATCCAGACTTATACAAGAACACAATAGAATACATATATAACCATACACACAGTGATGCACCATAAATAATAATTCATTTCATTAATATCAGAGAACTGAAATACGCTTACATACAGAATGGAAATAAACTAGCTCAAGCAATGGTAGCTTATCTCTGAGAAGAGATGTGGAGGTTACATGCCTCACAACTTTGTTACAATGAGGCTCAAAGGACTATTTATTATTGAGAAACAATGGAAAACCCTAAACATACAAAAACTTAACCTTAGGAGATGAAACACCAAAATTGTGGGCCCCGTTGGGGTAAATTGGTAAATCAACATCCCTGGGTCGTAACTTTGGCATATGATCTCTGTATGATGTGCATGATACCTCGTTAGAAATATATATCAAAGGACTAAAACTTTAGACAAAAAATGTTATGCAATGATTTTGGTTTTCTGCTTTCCAAAAATACGTCGTTTAGGGCCTAAAAAGAGCTCCAAAAGTTCACGACCTGAAAAACTACCAAAAAGAGTAAATTGTGCTACAATTAAGGTAATTGAAAAATTGAAAGAAATAATGGTGGGGGTCCAAGTGGAATAGGCGAGTGGCCACCAATATCCACCTGGATCGGTCCTCTCCCCTTAGGAAGCAGCAATCCCCTTTTCAATGAGTGCCTCCATGAGATGGGGAAACTTATGTTAAACTTGGTCCCTGGTGAGCCACTTGCCTTGGTGCAAGATTTTCTCAGCTTTGAAAACCTAATACAGTTGGATCTTCTGAGGGCTAGTGTTCTTGATCTGCGTGTACATGATCCGATCAGTTGTATCATGTTCCATGCATTCTGGATTTATCTTTGTTGGTGAGAGTTTCTATGCAATGTCTAATGTGTCCAGTAATGGTGGAAAGTATGGCCGAAGGTGGTCCACATTGAACATTGGGTGTAAGCCAAGGAATGGTGGAATGATGAGCTCGAAATCATTTACCCTTACAAACTTATTGATGGTGTAAGTTCTATATCAGAGCAGGCGAAGCTTGCGGTAGGCCCCAACGAAGTTCTCTTTCTACAAATATAACCAAACTTTGTCGCCCACATGGAACTTGTGTGACACTCGATGTTAATCATGTCGTTGCTTGTACTTAGAATTCGCTTAGTCCAATATGTCATGGACTTGCTGGTGGATTTGTTGAATTCGCTCAATGAAGTTGTTAGCCCTATCATATTCGGACTGGACATGTGTAGAATCTTCCTGAGTAGTTGCAAATGGTATGGCCACATCAATGGGACACAATGGTTGGAATACCAAACCCACCTAAAAGGGGTTGTGGACAATTGAGCTATGGAGAGCTCTATTGTAGATGTGCTATACATAGGGGATGCTTTCATCTCATGTGCGTTCATGCTTTGAGTTATACATGCACAGAATGTGTACGATCATACATGCACAGAATGTGTACGATCATCCTATTGACGACCTCTATTTTTCCATCATTTTGGGGGTGGAAATTCATGGACTTAGTGAGCTTGGTATCCAACATCAACCAGAGGCTTGAAAAAAATGTACTCAGGAACCTTCTGTCTCAGTCTAAGATAATGTATTGTGGGATCCCAAAGTGTACCCACACTTGTTCAAAGAAGTTCTTAGCAGTGGTTTTTTTTGTGATACTCTTCTTGCAGGCCGCCAGAATGGCCATCTTAGATAATATTTCGACGACCACGAAAATGCAGTCATTTCCATGCTTAGTAGAAGGAAGGCCCGACATGTAATCCATGGATATGGATTCCCAATTCTGGTTGGGAGTAGGCACAGGAGTATATAGGCCTTGCTTCTTTATGATCGGTTTGGAAATGGAATAGGCAGTACGGGATCTGATGTACTTCCCAACATCCTTTCAAAGGTTCAGCCAATAAAAATACTTTTGCATCACTGCCATTATTTTTTATACTCCAAAATGTTCAGCGACTCGACTATAGTGCGCCTCCCAAATAATATTGGCATGCTTGCTTGAAGGAAGACAGAGGTTTCCCAAGTGGCATAATAGTGCACCTTGGAGGTAAAAATATGGAACTTTCTTGCCTTCCAATATCATCTGGTAAGTGACGCCGAATTCTGGATCGCTCTTGTAAAGATGCGGCCACCCTGAAATCTCGTGTCCGCAAGAGTCAAGCATAGTGGTCAGTGCCATGACCGACAGTTAGTTGAGGAATTTTGAAACATTATTGGTGTTTCCCTTCTTGTACTTAATGTTCAAATAGAACTGTTATAGGTATGTCGACCATTTCAGATGGAAATCGTTCTGCAACTTTCCTTGTGTTTGTATGAGTTGTAGGGGTCGGTGGTCTGTGTGGATGATCTTTTCCTTACCCATAGTGTAATGCTTCCATTTTTGGAAAGCATGCATAATGGAATACATCTCCTTATCATAAGTGGGATACTTTCGGACTATGTCTGATCCAGGAGGTTCTCAGAGGACATGTGGCTTAAAATTGCTCAAAAATAAAAGTGGCCAGATGACAACAAGAACAGGACCATGTCGAAGTGTTCTTTGTTCTGATTCCAATGGTGTGAACGGATCTCCAATCCGAGCTCATATGGATAAGTTAGAGCAAGTCAAATTTTCATTCAAAGTTCGAAAGTGGGCCAGGTTTAAGTGTCCCACAATTTCACCGTCAACTGACAATGAACCAAACACCCGAGAAGTGGACGAATTCATTGGATTTTTAATTTGACCAATGTCCTATAGTCTCGAGAATATTTAAAAATGGCCTATGGTTTATAAAAAATAAATATATATATATATATATATTAAGGTGGCGATCCATCAACCCCGCCACCCACCATAACCAAAGTCCAAGTCGGGGAAGGGTTTGTCACCCCTGCCATATATATATATATATATATATATATATATATATATATATATATATATGTGTGTGTGTGTGTGTGTGTGTGGCAGTGGGGAAGTGGGCAGCCATCGATAGACCCACCTACCCCTTTAAAACATTCATTACTTATTGTAACCACCCGGAGGCAGTACAACGGGATCGACAGCGGTCGAACCCGCCCGGCCTTTGTTGCTGTCCTCCGAGCGGACAGTCCCTTCGAAACATATATCCAACCAATGAGCAGCAAAATATGGTGTAAAAACGGGTTGGGTTGGGTTTTGAACTCAGACCCTCCGCCCCTCTACGCGCTCCGCCGGTGGGTGCTGCCAACGCACCATCGACCCCAACCTTGTAAAGTCTGCCACCAAAACGCATATAAACCCCTCATTTGTGTAGTGCACTCAGGCAGGGCAAAGCGGGATTGGAATCAGGAGCAGGCCAGAGGGGCAGAACCATGCCCAGGGAATATTGAGGGCATCAAAAATATTCCCCAGGGTCTAGAACTTGCTAGTGTCCATTTGCGACAATTTTTATCTCGGTTTTACACCTCTCGATGACAGGATCTCAACGGTGATGTTCGTTTCTACACCAGGTCTCTATATTTTTCGTCCATTTTCCAAATTGGAGGTATAAGGGTGCCTTATGTAATTTCACTTGTACTTCTTCTTCTTCTTGCCACTTAATGAATGAAGGCCTCCCCACTATTTAGCAGGGCCCGGAGACGTAGTCAAAATTGGATGAACTTCGTAATCAATTCCTTTTTTCATCTTTTCTTGTTTTTATGTTCCTCTTCTCTTTTCTTATGTGTACTTTAATTTTTTTATGGTTGACATGCTTCATTACATGTAATTATTTATTCATCGTTAAGCAAAATATCTTGGATCAAGTGGTATCAGAGCAGGTCTTTATCGATGTGAATTACATGAGTATATGCTAACCAAAAACAAGTTGCGGAGAGGTGAAGGAAAGATTAAGTCTTTTGATCCCGAAGCAGTACGTGCACCATGAAGAATAGAGATGGAAAATGAAGAAGCTCGTTGGGAAGAAGAACAGAATTACCGCGAGGCATTCTACAACATGGAAAATAAAGTAGACAAACTGTTTGCAGAGTATGAAAAGACTGCCAAGCCTAAGAAGAAAGATGCAGATGATCATGGATCATTAAATCATGGAGATGGTGGAGAAGCGCCCCCTCCCTCTCCATTTTCTAGTGATAGTTCCTCTTCTTCTTCTCATCATTCCCGCATATGTCATAGGCATACATCTAAGAAACATTTCCTTAAACCGGATGTAAAATTTGGCTTGCCTGTGTATACAATAGAATGTAATGCGGAAAATCTCAGCAATTGGATTAGACAAATTGATTTATACTGTTGGATTCCACAGATCAAGAAAGACGAGGCAAAGATCCAGTTGGCATCCCTTCGATTGGGTGGCATGACTCTCGTTTGGTGGGAGAGAAAATTGCAAGGCAACAACAATCTAGGTAACCTTCTCTCCTCATGGTAAAATTTTATTTCTGCTTTGAAAACTCAATTTTACCCCTTGGGCTATAAGCAAAAAGAATTAAGGGAATGGCAACACCTAAAGCAAGGAAAAGGAAAAAATGTGAAAAACTTCACTGAAGAATTTGGGAAACAAGCATTGAACTTAGACATTCCATTAGATTCACCAGATATTGTAACCAAGTATATCGGTTCTTAACATGGTTACATAAGACATTCATTATTATTTTTTGATCCTACCACCATTGATGAGGCCAGTGTGAAGGACATGCATCTTGAAAACAGGGTGACGCAGGAACAAAATGACCACCCAAAAAGAGCTGAAAATGCAAGGAGTAGAGAAGTAAAGACCTCTTGTACCCATTGTGAGAAAGAAGGACATGACGAAGATAATTGCTGGAAGTTGCACCCTGAGTTGAGACCTAATAGGGATGACAGAAAGGAGAGGAAAAAGAGAGTTTCCACCATGCAACAAGATCAAAATTATAAATCATAGGAAGATGAGAAGAGCATGGATGTGGGATTTGCACGAGGAAGACCAATTGACTTGGGATCATATTCTGGTGACGAAAGGAGGATTTCAGCTCTTGGAATCGTAAAATATGAACCCATCAATTTGGGTTCAGATTCGGGCGATGAAACAAAAATTTCAACGTATAAGGTACCAAATATGAAAATATAGTCCAATGCGAAATGGCTCCAGGAACTTGAGGAGATCAATCAAAGCATTCAAGAAGAGAAGACTTAGCTAAGGAGACTCCTACAGGAAGCAGAAAAGGAGAAACAAAGGTTGCTACTCTAGTTGCAAGCTAAGGACGAGGCCTTGGAGAAGTTGAAACATAACCCCCTTGAGGTAAAAAGTGTTTCCTCAATTTGATATACTTCTCTTGATGACTATTTCGCTACTTTTGAAAAACATACTATAGGTATCAGATCCAAAATGTTAAATAAAATGGGATATTAGGTAAAGGGCCTCAGCATTAATGACCAAGGAATCATAAACCCTATCAGTGTAGAAGAATTACCCCGTCATGCAGGACTTGGGTATGTCAGGAAGGAAGTTGGGGAATGCTCCAAAATAGCCAGAGACCCACCAAAGACAGGTGATGAGAGCGCCTCATCACATTCCAATGACAGTGAGAGATCCATGAGCACTTATCAAAGGCACATTGGGAGAAAGCGTTCCAAGACAATCCAAAAATTTTGGAAGAGGAATAATCATTTCCCCAAGGATGAACACCATAAATCTATATGTAAAACATTTCAGACCCAAAAATCACCCATGAATAATCCAGTCATAGAAGAAATTCCACAAGAAAATCCGCCACGAGGAGATGACCCATTTACTTTATTAAATAAAAGATGGTTTTTTAGAGGTAGTATCTTGTTGTGGCTATAGTTTGTAAATCATGTGTTGCAAGTAAATGGAAAGGTAATGATGTGTTTCCCATCGCTTCGAAAATGAAACAATGATTTTTTGGCCTTTTCTTAGGAGTAGTTGGGGTATTGGTATTTATTATGTAATCCTTAACCAATGAGTGTGTGTTATAAACTCTTAGAAAGTGAGGGGTTGTTTGAGTCATGTGCGTTTTGTATATGTTTGCAAAATATTTACCAGATTTGTGTACAGGTGATTGAAAGCATGGTTTGGCGAAGACACAAGAAATGCATTGGATGTGTTAATGAATTTGGTGGTCCGAAA
The DNA here is from genome assembly GCA_034641835.2 of Pinus albicaulis. Lineage (NCBI taxonomy): Eukaryota > Viridiplantae > Streptophyta > Pinopsida > Pinales > Pinaceae > Pinus > Pinus albicaulis. The sequence continues at coordinate 3,416 of JAXQQM020060255.1, read as the reverse complement.
GCTCCTCAGTGGGGAGGATTGATCCAAGAGGATCTCAGAGGAAAAGTGGCTTAAAATTTCTGAAAAATCAAAGTGGCCAGATGATAATAAGACCAGGACCATGTCAAAGTGTTCTCCATTCTGATTCCAACAATGCGGACGAATATCCAATCCGAGCTCATATGGAGAAGTTAGAGCAAGTCAAAGTTGCGGTTAAAGTTGGACAATGGGCCAAGTTTAAGTGTCCCACAATTTCAGCGTAAATCGGCAATGAACCTAACACCTGAGAGGCTGACAAATTCGTTGGATATTTAATTTTCCCAATGACCTCCAGTTTTGAGAATATTGAAAAATTGCCTATGGTTTATAAAAAATCAAAAATACATATATTAAGGTGGCGAGTCATCAACCCTGCCACCCACCATAACCAAAGTCCAAGTATTATTGGGGGGGGGGAGGGAGGATTGTCACCCCCACCCCCCCTCGGTGGTTGTTATATACATATATATACGTGGCAGTGGGGAGGTGGGCCACCACCGGTGGACCCACCTACCCCTTTAAAACATTCATTACTTATTGTAACAACCCAGAGGCAGTACAACGGGAATAGTGAGGGTAGAACCTTCCCGACCCACGTGGTCAGCCCCCAAGCGGGTGGTCCCTCCGAAACATCTATCCAACCAACACACAACAAAATATGGTGTAAAAATGGGTTGGGTCGAGTTTTGAACCCAGACCCTCCGCCCCTCAACGCACTTCATCAGTGGGTGCTTCAAACACACCACCGACCGAAACCTTGTAAAGTCTGCCATGCAAAATGCATATAAACCCCTCATTTGTGTAGTGCGCTCAGGAAAGGCAGAGTGGGAGTGGAACTAGGAGTAGGCCAAAGGGGCGGAACCATGCCCAGGGAATATTGGGGGCATCAAAAAGAATCCTTGGGGTGCAGAACTTTCAAGTCTCCATTTGCGACAAATTTTATGTCAATTTTACACCTCTCGGCGACAGGATATCAATTGTGATGTTCGTTTCTACATCAGGGCTCTCCATTTTTCGGTCATTTTCCATATTGGAGGTATAAGAGTGCCTTATGTAATTTCACTTGTACTTCTTCTTCTTGTTGTCACTTAATGAATGAAGGCCTCTCCACTGTTGAGCAGGGCCTGGAGACGTAGTCAAAATTGGACAAACTCTGTAATCAATTCCTTGTCTCATATTTTCATGTTTTTATGTTCCTCTTCTCTTTGATTATGTGTACTTTAAGGTTTTTATGGTTAACATGCTTTGTTTCATGTAATTATTAATGCATCGTTAAGAAAAAGATCTTGGATCAATGTCTTAAAGTGTCTCACTGTGATATGCCACTCGATGCCCCTGATGAGTAAGAACTACACCAACAGCATATTCAGAGGCATGTGTCTCAATCTCAAATGGTTGTTGCAAGTCCGGTAATGTAAGCACTGGTGTAGAGCAGAGGCAATGCTTTAACTCGGAAAAATGCCTTATGTTGGGATTCAGACCAAAATAAATTTTCTTTTTCTTTGCCCTTGCTGACTTGATTCAAGGGATAAGTGATATGAGAGAACCATAACATGAACCTACAATAGAAATTGGAAAGACCCAGAAAGTTGCAGATCTCTGTTAGAGTGGTTGGGGATGACCAATCCTGAATAACTTTTATCTTGGATGTTTCCACATGCACAACTAGATCATCAATTATGTACCCTAGGTATTGAACCTGGGTCATACCAAAAGTTCATTTCTCCAGATTGTCACACAGTTTTTGTTATCGCAGGGTTTGGAGGACCTATCGAGTATGGTGGAGGTGCCCCAACTTTGGATAAATATTAGGATGTTTTCTAGATACATAAACACAAATGAGTTGGTGAAGCTTCGCAAGATGATGTCCATTAACCTCATGAATGTTGTGGGGGCATTCACTGACCTGAAAGGCATGACCATCCATTCAAAAAGTCCCTCCTTAGATTTTAAGGCAGTCTTCCACACATCGGAGGGTTTGATTGGTACCTAGTGATAATCAGAATTCAAGTCAATCTTGCTAAAATATTTATCCCCCTTAAGTTGGTCCATAAGGTCATCAATCTGTGGGATTTGATACCTATTCTGGAAAATGATCGTATTCAGTGCCCAATAGTCAATACAGAGTCTCTAGGTCTCATCCTTCTTCTGTACCCAAACGATTGGGCTCCCACGGGGTGATGAACTTGGCCTAATGTGCCCTTTCTGCAACATCTCCTGAATTTGCCTCTTGATTTCATCATTCTCCAAATCAGAGTGTGAATAGATCGGCTTGTTGGGTAGTGGCACTCTCAAGGTCAAATCGATGGAGTGCTTGACCTGACAGTGTAGTGGTAGCCCTATGGGTGAGGCGAAGATGTCCCTGTAATCCTCCACGACCTTATCCATATGTTGTTGTCGTGCAGAGGATCCCTGTCTAGAGGCCTTGGATGTGGCCATAACCTTCTTCTTTCCATGTGGGTGAATCATATGGAAGAAAAATTTCCAAGTATGGGAAATGATCTTACTGTAGTGCTTCACAGAGATCAAAGATATGGTGGTAGGCAGTGCTACCTATGGTCTTGTATACCTTATTGCCAAAATTAATAATAATAGTGTGAGGCATAGACTCATACACAACATGACGCTTCCAAAATTATGGTTTTCCTAAAAATACATCGCAAACTTCAAGAGGAGAAACATCACATAGTACCTCATATGTTGAGGACTTGATGTTGTAGTGAAGGTGACACTGTTGGCTAACGTGAAGATCTCGTCCTTGGTGAAGCCACCTGATGGTGTACGAAAGTGGGTGTGTTGCAGTCGGTAGGCCTAGCTACTTCACGACCTTTGTTAAGATGAGGTTCTTTTGGATCCCATTGTCGACAATGAAGTGCAGCAGAGAACCCTTCACCCACATATGTGAGTGGAAGAGGCACTCCCCTTCCTCTGGATCTTCGAGCTCAATATTCCGGATCTGAGTGGTGGAAATGGTGGCACTGGGCTCCACATCAATAATTTTCTTCCTTTGTCATTCCACCTGTCAAGTTATGAATCATAGTTGGAACATGCATCTGATTGGGAACCTTCATCTCAACCACCAGTGACTTCTTGGCCTGACACTCACTTGTGTTGTGAGTGGGGCACTTATGGAACTCATGCCATTTTCATGTGTCCTTCTTTGTCTTTGTGGTGTTTTTCTTTTCTTGCAGCTTCGGTGTGTTGTCCTGGGTCACCCCTCCTTAGCTTTGTCCTTTGTTATGCGGTTTAGGGACGCCTTTCCCTTGCTTCAGATTCGTAGATCCAAAGTATCGCTTATTTTGTTTAAATTTCTGCTTGATCTTGACAGTGTATTTAATATGAAGCGCCAAGCGAGGAGATGTCCAGGAACTCCATCTCGTTTGGATGTACTTGTGTAT
>JAXQQM020069930.1:0-112072 GCA_034641835.2 Pinus albicaulis | reverse complement strand
TTGAACTATGCAATATGCTCAAACCTTTTTCTTGTGCAAAGGTGTTCCATATTCTTGAAAAATCAAAAAATCAAAAAATTTAAAAAATGTAAAGAGGGTATACCCTAAAAAAAAAATCAAAGGGTAAAAAGAATAAAATGGTCAAAAAAGTGAAAGAAATGAACCCCAAACAAAAACAAATGCCAAGGAAAGTGTGCAAGTCCAAATGCCACTACTATTTCATTTTTTGTAAATAAGAAAAATTGTGTGCAGCTTGTCAAACTTTGCCACAATTTATGAAGAGTCAAACTGTATACACTTGACTCATTCATTTTTCAATTTCATGTTGTAGAATAGAGAATAAATATCTGGCCAAACAGTTTAATCTTGGCAGATGAGTAGATAGGTAGAGTTAATAAAAGGTGCTCAACAGTTTAATCTGAGCCCTTGGATGTAATAAGTGTAGTCTTAGATAGATTTTCCATGTAAAAAGAAAAAAGATTGATAAGGGTTTGCAAGTCTAAATGCACCCTAATAAAGAAGAGAAAATGGTAGTGTAAAGTAGATAGGGTAGGTAGATGGTGTTGCAAAGTTTCATATGATGATTGGTGGTGCTAAATGTGTTTAATCTTTAACTTTCATCACAAGTATTGAAGCAGAATATACATTGGAAAATTCACAGAAAGCAAAGTCAAAATCATTAACTTCCCACATCATTTTCTCCCTAAGAGTTTTACTAATTTCCCCAAAGTGCTAAGGAATTTGAAGATTAAAGGGGCTCAAGGCATTTCCTTGAATTTTGGAGGGACCGGACCCTCAGCCCAATAATTGAAAAGACCTTAGTACTTGAGATTATTCATCATTACACTTATTCACTTTAAGTCTTTTCCTAAGTAAAATCTCATTTTACTTAGGAAAATCATTCCATATTTCATAAAATCCCCTCAAAATCACTTACTATTCTGAATCTAAGTGTTGAAGTTGATATAATGGAATTTGCTTCAGAAATCTTCACTTTCTTAGTTGTGTAAAGTATTTTGAGTTTTCCTTGTCCCTTTGTCATATTAACATTTGATTTATTTATTAAATCCTTATTGAAATACCTTATCCTATTATCTATAATTCCCTTTTATAATAATAACCCAAAAACCCATTTATTTTAAGTTTTGGCCAAAGTTTATTTAATCCCCTTTATTAAATAAAAAAACCCACAATAAAAACCCTTTGGCTAAAATATACCTATAGATACTATCCCCGCCCCTATGGTTAATAAATTTCATTAATTTATTACCATATAATATAAAATATACAGAAAAAAAAGTTTAAACATATATTATATGTTTAAAACGAAAAAAACATAAATAAAAACCCAAGTCCGTATGTAACCCCGACCTTTCCATAAACCAAAGAAATTAATTAATCAACTGGATTAGTTAATAATCTTACCCCTCCGCCAATCGAAAGCTCCCCGGAATGATTAACTCGTAAATAAAACCCGTCGGGCCCGCACATTAACTCCCGTAGCATCTCCCCATCCCGTTGTCCGTTGGATCATTCTATCGAAGATCAACGGCGATCGTTCTTTCCGCTGACCGTCCCCTGTCCGATAATTAACTCACGAAATCATGGTGGTTTCAAAACAGTGCCATCGCCACGTGTTAAACTCTGAATGGAATCGCTGCCTCCCTGCGGAAAACCACCAAATCCCGAAAGCGGTGCGGAAATTACTATTTATCGCCCGACCCCGATGACGTGTCCTCCTGTACCACGATGACGTCATTCCCGAAAATAATAAAAAAAAGCTCGTTGAATTTGTAAATAAAACAAAACTCCGCGTATTTTCTATCATTTTTTCTGGTGAAAGTGACTGCGCCCTCCACTGAAAATTTGAAAATTCCGCTGTTAAACTGCTGTCGACCAAGATTGCTGAACTCCATTGCTATACCAGTGCCCGAGCATTCATCCGCCATTAACCAGTGCCTGTAAATCTCGACATTTTCCATAAAACAGGTATTTATCCGATTTCTCGACTGGAAGTCTTTGAAAAATCCGCATTCCAGTGTTAAATTCACGCCATAGTCTGAAGAAAAGGTTAATATTGGTTTGTTTTAGTTCCTGCAACTGAAATCAAACTTCCAAAACTAAAATTGCACCTGTTCTGTGAAAACCCCCGAAACTTCCACTTTGAATACATAAGAACCAAAATGAAAGTCCCGGCAGCCCTGAATGTAGCTCCATTAAACGCCCCTCACAGAGAATTGGAATACTTGGCACTAGTGGATAAAGATTTTCAAATTAAAGACTTAGTTTTCAATGAAAATCTCCTTCGAAGTTATTTTCGCTGCAGAGATGATTATTCGAAAGGTTTGGATATCATCGGGTTATGGGAATCCAATTTTCCAAGATATCTCATCCCCTCAGTTCGTATTTTCCCAGAAATTATCCATTAATGTCATTCCAATTATGATCAAATTCAAAGAGTAGTGTTATCCCTGGACCAGAGTATCATTTTCCCCATTACTCCTCAAGCTATCAATACAATGCTTCATTTTGAGCCTGATCAAAATCTTACTCCCTTGTCTATGGAAGAACTACTTGAAAAGTCTACCCAATTGTCCCAAGAAAAATTGAAATGCATTTGTCAAACCTTTATGTTACCTGAACATCAACCTAAGGCCCTCCTCCCTATGGTTTTGCATTTTTTACTGAATTAGGCAAGATCATCCTGAATATGATATCCTTTGTACTAGGTTTTAATACTAGTGAGTATGTTGATGAATTGACCCTAGTATTATTATCCATCTTCACTCCTGGACAGCCTCCTGCTGTAAAATATGATTTTGCATCTTTCATTGCAAATAAAATCCATGACCAGTTCATGAGGTTAGATAATGAGAAAGTGTTTAAATATTCCTTAGTCATTTACCATCTCATCATCTATTATCAATCAGAGAACTTCCCTTTTCCTGTTCAAAAGCTTGATGCCAAGGGAAACCCTAGATCTGTTATATTTTGGTCTGCCATAACTCACAGTTCCTATGAATCTCCCTATTCTTATGCTGAGTTTATTGATCTTTTCATACATCCTGCAAATACCTTGTTGACAGGAGTTGTTCCTCCAAGGCTAAGCAATGAGATTAAGAAAACTTTGCAGCTTTCAAGGACATACAAAGTTGGAGACTGGTATTTGTACCAAAATAATTCAGAAATCAGAATATATGGATGTGAACTTTGTCCATTCAAGCTGCCTAGATATGTGCCTATGAGACTTTTTGCCTTAGAATATTTCAGGCAAATGAATAATTCTGATGTTATTCATTTTTGTAATGCTAAGAAGAAAGCCCAACTTAGAATCAAAAGTCAGTTAGGTCCCTTTTTATGCAATTCTAGGGATGCTGAACAAGAAGCAGAAAATATATTGTAAAACCATTTCAAGTTACAACAGAGTTTCTGTTGGACTCCCTATGATCCATTCAGTTTTATTTGTGACAAAAGAATGAAAAACAAATCAGCGCCCTACTTTCACCACAGAATTCCAGAAATAGAACAGTATGCTAATCAAGATGAGTGGATGGAAGGGACATTAGTTGAGCAGGATAGTGAAGAAGTCAATATGAACAAAATTATGAAAAATCTTGAGAAAAAGTTTGACCTAGAATCTTTTGGGCAAGTGCAGGTACCTCATATTGGTACTTCTTCAGCAGGAAATCTTCAACAGGGATTACAGGAAAACATCCCATCGATTGCAGTTGAGTATAAGGGCAAAGGAAAAGAACCAGAAGTACAAGTTATTGAAACTTTCATCATGACAGAAAAGCCTCAAACCTCCAAGGCACCAGATCAAACACAGGTTTCCCCTGTTCAAGTTAATCATCCTGAAGTTTCAGAATTGCAGACTCCATCTAATATGGAAATAGGCAAAAAAATACAGGTTACAAATCCCACTCCTCCTAAAGAATCTTCAGAACAACACCAGGCTAAAAAGCAGAAACTGAATCCACTTCTAGAAGTGGAATCTATAGATGAAATCTTTGATGATGAAAGAGGGGATAGTCAGCTAACTGGTTCAGTTAGTGAAACACACACAGGTCATAAAGGAAAGGAATTACAAAGACAATTGAGCACTGAGGTGTATTCTTTTAAACAGCCAAAGACAGATGCAGGTGATATAAAGAAGACTTTCATTAATATAAAAGCAAAAAATGACCCATTGAGGATGCAGGTATATGATCAGTATCTTAAGATGGCTCCACACAATCAAGAAAGACTAATGTCAGCTTTTGACATTCAGCAAGGGAAAATGATGATGAGCCATTTAAAATCCAAAGTGCCAAAACCCAAGACAACATCTGATTACATTAGAACCAATTTTGAGGTCCTAGCAAAAGACATTCATCCATTGGACCAAATAGAATTACATAAACAGACTGGGGAAATGATATATTCTACCCTTACTGATAAAGCAATGGCAGCCCATAGATTGCAAGATTCTTTAAATAATACAAATACCCAGTTGCAAATTGAGAAAGCTTCTTCTCAGGCAAAAGATAACAGAATAAAATCTCTGGAAGAAATAATTATCAGTTTGGGTCATAATCCCAAAGATATAAAAGGCATTGAAGTACTGATAAAAAAGAAAGATGATGATATTGCTGCACTGAGAAAGCAATTGAAATTGCCAGCTTCAAGGCATCCCCAAACTCAAGAAATTTTGAAGGAAAATTCACAAGAAGAAATGATGGAATTGCTCCTGAAAATGACTGAGCAACTGAGTGAAACTGAAAAAGAATTGGAACAGGAATTGAAAGAAAAGCAAACCATCATGCAGACATCCAAAACTGAGGTTATTACAGGTACAACAGCAGCAGATAAACAAACAGATCCATTACAGGTGAATACTTCTAATTTAAGTTCTGATGAATTAGCAAAACAAATGGAAAGTTTAAAACTCAGAGTCACAGAACTTCAATCTACAAAATTACAGCTGATGAATTTGGAACAAAAATATGATATGTCAAAAAATACTGTTGCTGATAATACAAGAGAAATCAAAAGGCTAGAGAAATTGGTTAAGGCTTTAGAAAAAGATCTCTCATTAGACAAGCCTTTAAGAGAAATTAATGAAATTATTTGGAATAATATTATTGATTCAATAAAGAGTTTTTGGTCCTTTGTTCAAATAATCTTTAAACAAAATGACTTGGTCAAAGTAGCTATGGAAGAAATTGACAAAACAAGAGAAGAATTAAGGGACAGACCTGAGCAAGCAAATCAACTTATACAATTTTTGAACACCCAGACCAAACAACAGCTTGCAGAGCTCGGGATTGAGGACAGGACAGGTACTATTTTAGAAATAAAAAGAGTTTTTACCAAGATAACTCTTATGCAAAATCTGGAAAGAAAATGCTCAGATATTCAGGAAGAGATTAATGCCTTCAAAGAAAAGCTTCAGGTTTTATTGAACAGTGGGTTGCCCAGTCCTATGATTTCAGAAGACAAAATAATGGACTTGGGAACTTATGTTAACAGATTGGATGTACATGCTCATAACACAACTACTCACTCTATCAGTTCGTCAGAATCAACATTGCCAACAGGGAAGAATCTGTATGACAGGTTAAAGAATTTGTTTCATCTTGAGTATGAAATAAGGTATTTGTTCCAAACCGGCCCACTTTCTTCAGATACAAAGAGGCCGATGAAACATTGAGAAAGCTTAAACGAACCATAATAGCAGAAGACCAATGGTGGGAAGACCTATTAGAAATTTTGTGAAATTCATCCTCAGGTAGAGAATTTTGCCTTTTACTATTATGTAAAGGATAAATAGATGAGCAAAGGTTAAAGAGTATCAGTTTGGCAGTTGAAAGTGTATCAGTAGAAATAAAGAGTATCAGACAAGCAAGGCATTCAAAAAGGAATTAATCAAAAGGACAGCATCGAGCCATATTGTAGGACCTGCCTCCAGCTCATGCATAAAAGGAGGAAACAACACATCAGCAGTTGCCATTTATCCTATTTACGAGACCATCTATCTCCCTTTTTTGTTGTAACTTATACATTAGTCACCCTAGATTATTTCCTAGGTTTTTGTGAGATATTCTAAATCATTTTTGTATAAATAAACCCTCGAATGAAGTGTTGAGGGTGGATTCTACTTCTTCGCTGTGACATTGATGTTTTTGGAATAAAAGTGCTTTGGAGAAATTTATTTTTGGCTTGCTGGATGACTATTTGAAGCTCAGGACTTGTTGCAGGATTCATGCGTCGAATTGCAGTTCAATAAGTCTTTCTATCCTATGTCTTAAGTTTTATATCTGTTTACAATATCATTGTGTCCATCTCTGAATAATTGACATAAAAGAATAACTCAGAATTTACTTAATTGTACTCTGAGTTCAGTTGTGATTATTCTAAAATGTTTTCTTCTAGATTGGTTATAAGCAACGAATTCTTAAATACTCTTTCTTCGCTAATTGAAACATTTTGATTACTATAGTAAAGAATTCTTCACTTCTCTTTATTTGTAATCATTCCATTTCTTTCTTTTGAACATGTTGAAAGATTCTTGAGTGCCTTTCATCCCTTCAAAACCCATTCCATCCACTTGAATTCCTTAAAATTGTTCTCTGTTTGGCTATCTTGCCCTGCAAAGCCATCCTGTGTGTAGAAGATTAATCCAGTAAATCCATCCCTTTGACTCCATAGCCCAATGGCCTGAAAATATTCAACCTTGCCCTTAGTTGGCGAATTCCACCATTTTCAAACACATTTCTTGGACTTATAACTAGCCTAAAACTTTCTAAGAACAAAGATAAATCATAAAGAGAGAGCCCTCTCTGAATACAGATTGGCTAGATTCTATATCCGAAGGTTGGTTTGTGGTTACCTCGGGTATACTTTCCTTTTCCACAACTTCAAGGAAAACCTGAGTGATAACATAGTGGCGACTCCGCTGGGGACCTGAATCATTTTTATTGTTAATATTGTTCACTTATAAGCTATAGACAGAGTCTGAAGATCAGCCAGGTAGCCTTTGAAATTGCTTTTGCTCTGCAATTGCAAAAGTAAATAATTGCTTCTTCAGTCTATCTCTGATTTAGCTTATACACTGAACCTTAGTTTCAAAATGTTTAATCAGACTCTCTAGTTCAATAAATCTTTGAGAAAATTTTAATCCAAAATCTTAAATTTCTTGAAGAATTTGCTGAAGTTGTATTTTCATTTCATTTTAAAAACAAAAAATCAAAAACACATAGTCTAGGAAAACTGGCTTCAGAAAGGATTCGTCATACCAGGTCAAATCCTGACCCTAATCCACCAAGGATATTTGAAAATCCAAATCTAATTCCTAGGATTCTTAAAAGACAAGGAAGTCAAGAAAGTTCTGAAAGAGGAAGCCAAGAGAGTTCTGGAAGTTCCAGACCTCTTTCTAGATCACAGTCCTGTCCTGTGAAGATTATATATTTTGACGAAATCCCCTTTGACGAGCGATTTGAAACTTCTCTGTTCGTGAAATTTTCTGAATCTGAATTATCTAAGCTTGTTCCAAACCCACTGTTTCATGAAGATTTACAATTAAGATTCGTTTCATATCATCTTGACAGACAATTACAAGACTCCATTCAATCTGAACATACCTTTGAAGAAAGTTCAAACATTTCTGTAATTACTGAAGCTTCCCCAAGCTCAGCTACCTTTCCTCAAACTTCTCAAAACCAAGCCACTCCTTCTACTCCTCCACCCCCTCCTACCAGACCATCAACTCCTGTTATTCCACTATACATTCCAATGGCCAATAGATATGCCCCGTTAAGGTTTCCCAACAAGCCTGCTGCTTTGCCTCAGGATTATCAGAGTAAGATCACCCCTTTTGACGGTTCAAGTACTTACACAGCTCAACAACACACCAAAAGGATGACTGATTACTTTGAATTTTATGAAATTGACGCTGATGATGTTCGCATGAGAATTTTTGTCCAGAGTCTTACTGGGGAAGTCAGGACATGGTTTAGGGCCCTTTCCCCAAACAGTATTGCTGATTTACCAGCTTTGTATAGGTCATTTTTGAATAAGTGGGAGAAGAAGAAAGACCCTCTTCAGATCCTATCTGACTTTGGAAAATTGGAAAGAGGACCTAATGAAACGGTACAAGATTACATTATCAGATTTAATGAAGCCTACAATGCTGTTCCTCAAAACCTTAGACCACCTCCGGACTCAGTATTGGTTAAATTCCCTGACGGTTTTGACTCTCACATAGCATATTCACTTAGGGAAAGAGCCCCTCAAACCCTAGAGGAAATGCAAAGCATAGTGGTTAGTGTGGAAGCAAACCTCATAGAAAAACGAGCCAGAGCTAGGGCCGAAAGAAGAATGCCTATGAATGAAGAACCTTCATCTTTTGAAAGAAAGTTGGATGCAATCATTAAAGGTATGGAAAGACTGGGAGACAGAGTGGAGATCATTGAAAGAAAGTCTTCTGGTGATAATCAAAATGTTGTGAGAAACCCAAACTTTAGAAGAAATCTGAACCAAAATACTGGAAAAAATGTCCCTGACCAAAACATCAGGCCACCATTCCAAGAAAATTTTGTTGAAGGTTCAACTTCTGAAGAGCCTACTGAGGATGTTGAAATAAATAATGTGACTGAACAAAAAAATGAACCAGAAGTTTTCCTATCTCAAGATGATCAAGAGAATCACATCCTTGAAACATTTCAAACTCATTCAGGAGAAACTTTTGATTTTAAAGAAGGCTATGACACAGCAATTTATGAAGTTCATAAACCGTACAATTTAAGAAGCAGACGGATTGATGTGCCAGAGAATAGCAAACAGAAAGCTGTAAAACAAAACTTCAAAGGTAAAACTAACATTCCTCCTGTACAAAACACTCCTCATGTACAAATTTTGTCTAGGACAACTCCTAACCCATCAAATCCAATAATTGAAGATGTGTCTGACAATCAACTGAACAATAAGCAACAATCTAATACTTTTCCTCCTATAGGAAATGTAGAAGAACCAGTAGAAGTTAATTCAGAAACACCTTCAAATCAAAATCCCACTCATGAAAAAGAGAAAAACGTTGAAGACCCAAAAAATAGAGAAAACCCAACTGTCTAGAACACTAGAGCTCAAACAGAAAAACTTTTCAATTTAGAGGCTGAAATAGGCAAACTAAAGATAACTGTTCCTTTATCAGAATTGGCTAAACATGATGTCTATAGAAGTCAAATCAGCAAATCCCTTAACATTAACATTACTGGAATGGATGATTCAGTGAATATTCTTGATGATCAACCCAAACTCCTTTTTGGCCCTGAGGTAAATGGCAAACCAGAAAGTGGAGGAAATCCTCCATTTTATGTAAGCTTGAATGTTCATGACAAAATACTCCATAATGCAATGCTTGATTCTGGAGCATCCCACAATTTGATGCCAAAAGCTGTGATGGAAAGATTAAATTTAGACATTACCAGACCGTATAAAGATCTGTTTTCTTTCGATTCTAGTCAGGTAAGATGTTTAGGTTTGATTAAAGATTTGTGTGTTACTTTGGTGCAATACCCTGTGAAGTCTGTATTGATGGATATAGTAGTGGCTGATATTCCTCCTAAATATGGTATGTTGTTGTCTAGATCCTGGGGTGCTAAGCTTGGAGGGTCTATTCAATTAGACATGTCATATGCCACTATTTCAGTATTTGGTCAACCTAAAACATTATATAGAGAGACCTTGATGAAGTACTTAGTTAGTAGCCATGAGAAGCCTGAAAACTTCCCTGTCTATTCAGTGCATTCTGATATGGACTCTTTCATCCTTTATAATGCTGAAATGGACCTTCCTACTGAGCTAGAAGCACCTGAAATAGAAACTACCAATAAATCGACTGTTTAGATCGAAGAAATTCCGAAGACAAAGAAACACCAGAAAAACAAGAAATTCCAGAACAAACCAAAAAACTAGCTCCTGTGAAGAAACATGTTAAAACAGTTGATGAAGATTATGAACATGAAATTCTGTGGCATTTAGAATTTGATGGCTCAGTAAACAAGTTAGGAGCAGGAGCTGGAATTTGGATTCATAATGTTGAAAATGATCACGCCGAAGGCCATGCCTATAGGTTGAACTTTAGATGCACTAACAACATGGCAGAGTATGAAGCTCTTTTGCTAGGGCTTAAACATGTCAAAAAGTTAGGAGCAATTAGAGTGTCAATCATAGGAGACTCTGAGTTAATTATCCAGCAGATAAATGGTGAATGTTCAACAAAAGATTCTAGATTGAAACAATACAGAGAAACAGTTGTAGAAATTCTCAACACTTTTCTACAAGCTCAACTTGCCAAGATTCCCAGGAAACAAAATTTGCATGCTCACAGTCTTGCAATGTTCGCTAGCACATGTAAATTACCTTTTGGACCTAATCATCAGTTCACAGCTGAGATTAGACATAGACCTGCTATACCGGACAATCTAATGAATTGGCAAGTATTTGTAAATAATAATCAGATCAATAGTTTTTTGACACTAGAAAATGAGTTTTCTAACAGTAGTATAGATGAAGACATAACAATCAATGAATCTGATCAAGTAGATGAACAAGAAACGAAAATTTAAAAAGAGACTGCAATTCACATGCTTCACCCAACCAAATTCACTGAAAAAGATATGCAAGATTTGGAACAAATGGAATTCGATGAGATCATAGAAGATGAAACTGAAATCATTAATTTGAAAGATAATCATTTACCCAAAGGATTAACCCCTTTGGAAGATCTTTTTGACTCAAATGATATTCCATTTAAACCCAAAATGGAACCTGTAAAAGCTGACATTGAAGAGTGTAATTTAGGAACACCAGAAAATCCCAAAATGGTTAAACTATCTAAATCTCTGCCAGAAGATCAAAAGGTTAAATATGTTGAACTTTTAAAAGAATTCCAGGATGTTTTTGCCTGGAGTTATGAAGATCTTAAATCATATGATACATCAATCATTCAACATACAATACCTTTGAAACCAGATCAGAAACCTTTCAAACAAAAACTTAGAAGGATCAATCCTGTTTTACTACCTTCAATTGAAAAAGAAATTAAAAGGATGTATGAAGCAGGAATTATAGCTCCTATTAGGTTCTCTGAATGGGTTTCTAATTTGGTACCAACAAGAAAGAAAACTGGAGAAATTAGACTGTGTGTCGATTTGAGGAATTTGAACAAAGTTTCTTTAAAAGATAACTATCCTTTGCCTAAAATGGACCATATTTTACAGAGGGTAGTGGGTTCTTCAAGGATATCTCTTCTGGATGGATTTTCAGGGTATAACCAGATTCTGGTTCATCCTGATGATCAAGATAAAATAGCATTTACAACACCATGGGGTACTTTTAAATATGTCAAGATGCCATTTGGACTCAAAAATGCAGGAGCTACATTTCAAAGAGCAATGGACATTGCTTTTGCTAAAGAAATACATGATTTTCTGGTTATTTATCTAGATGATTTAACAGTTTTTTCCAAAACATATCAGCAACATTTAGATCATCTAAGGCAAGTGTTTATAAAATGCAGAAAGTATGGTATTTCTTTAAATACGAAAAAATCATTGTTTGGTTTGGAAGAAGGAAAGCTCCTAGGCCACATTATTTCTAAAGATGACATTAGAATTGATCCTGAAAGAATACAAGCAATTTTGCAGATACCTCATCCCAGAAACATTAAAGAACTTCAAGGTTTCATAGGAAAGATCAATTTCTTGAGAAGATTTATTTCTAGTTTAGCTGAATTACTTAGATTACTTACTAACATGCTTAAAAAGGATTCAAGTATTGAATGGACCGTAGAAGCCAAGAAATCATTTGAAGAAATCAAAATGGCTCTAACAAGAACACCAGTTCTTACAAGTCCAAAGTTTGATAGAGATTTCATCATTTTTTCATTTGCTTCTGAACATACAATTGCAGCTGTTTTACTACAAAAGGATGATCAGGGATGTGAAAAACCAATAGCCTTTTTTAGTAAAGCACATAGAGATGCATCTTTAAAATATAATATCATGGAGAAACAGGCTTTTGCACTTGTGAAAGCAATTAAAGATTTCAGAGTTTATATATTGTATTCTCATGTGATAGCTTATGTACCTAATGCTGTCGTTAAAGACATCTTGACTCAAGATGGTATTGAAGGAAAAAGAGGTAAGTGGATAGCTACCATATTAGAATATGATATTGAAATTAAACCAACAAAACTCATAAAAGGTCAAGGTTTGGCTCAACTCATGACTAAAACTAATTGCCAAGCCCTGGATATTAACGAACTGGATGACGAACAGGAGATGGCGACTCCACAGATCAGTCAAAACTTTTTAGACTCACCCTGGTACACTGATATCATTTATGTTTTGTTAAACCTGCAAGCTCCTCCAGGGTTGTCCAGAACGAAACAAAGATTTTTGAAAATGACATCTTTAAAATATTGTATTTTGGATAGTGCTCTTTTTTGGAAGAATCATGATGGAATCCTATTAAATTGTTTATTAAAAGATGAAACTGACAAGGTACTTAATGAATTTCATGCAGGGGATTGTGGGGGACACCTCTACTGGAAGTCAACCGCAGATAAAATCTTAAGGGCTGGTTTTTACTAGCCAACCTTGTTTTCAAATGTTAAGAAATTTATAACTTCTTGTCATAAGTATTAGATATTTGAGGGAAAAAGAAAGTTGTTACCTCTACCATTAAAACCAATTTCCACAGAAAGACCCTTTCAACAATGGGGACTGGATTTTATTGGAGAAATTCATCCCCCTTCTTCTGGGCAACACAGATGGATTCTTGCTGCCACAAATTACTTTACTAAATGGATTGAAGCTATCCCATGCAGACAGGCCAATGATTCTGTAATTATAGGGTTTTTAGAAACCAATATACTTTTAAGATTTGGCTGTCTAGAGAAAATTATAATAGATAATGCTGCTGCATTTAAGTCAAAGAAAATGATTAGTTTCTGCAATAAATATCACATTACTTTAGGCCATTCAACAGCTTATTACCCTCAGGGTAATGGACTAGCAGAATCTTCCAATAAAAGCCTTATTAATATCATTAAAAAATTATTGGAAGAAAATAAAAAGAACTGGCATAAGAAACTTACCAATGCATTGTGGGCAGACAGACTTACAACTAAGAAATCAATTGGGACCAGTCCATATGAATTAGTTTATGGCATTGAGGCAAGATTCCCATCATCTTTAGGAATTCCTATTATGAAGTTACTTCAGGAGGCTCAAGTGGAACCAAATGATATTCAGAGAAGAATTAACCAAACAATCCACTTGCAGCAAACTAGAGAAGAAGTGTATCAACGATCCCAAGTCTTGCAGGAAAAGTTAAAGAAAATGTTTGACAGAAGAACTAAAGCAGAAGATTTCCAATTAGAAGACAAAGTCCTAAGATGGGATTCCAGAAGGGAAGAGAAAGGGAAACATGGGAAATTTGATTTCTTATGGAAAGGACCCTACATCATTCATGCTTTACAGGGGAACAACACATATTTTTTGAAGAATTTGGACAGTTCAGAAGCTGAGGAAGGACCAGTCAATGGTCGAATGCTAAAGCACTATTTTGATCCTATTTACTAAGATGTTCTGATTTTTTCTAACTTGTACATAATATATCCTTTTCTAATGCATCAATTTTGATTGGATGGTGACTTCTTGGAGTTGAAGCCCGAAGTGAAGGCCCTAAGCTTCAAAAGTTTCACTATCATATGTACAATAAAGCTACCGTAAGAAGGAGATTTCATGGTTCACGAAAGGCATTTTGAGGCATCCGACTCACGTTCTTGACTTTTCACCAGAAAAGCCATCCCCAAGTGGAGCCGTTGTTAGACTCCTATACCAATAGGTATAATTTTTTCATGATTGACTTGTTGAACTATGCAATATGTTCAAACCTTTTTCTTGTGCAAAGGTGTTCCATATTCTTTGAAAATCAAAAAATCAAAAAAAAAAAAATTTAAAAAAATGTAAAGAGAGTATACCCTAAAAGAAAATCAAAGGGTAAGAAAAATAAATTGGTCAAAAAAGTGAAAGAAATGAACCCAAACAAAATTAGACCAAGGAAAGTGTGCAAATCCAAATGCCACTACTATTTCATTTTTTAAATAAGTAATTGTGTGCAAATTGTTAAACTTTGCTGCCATTCTATGAAGAGTCAAACTGTATAAACTTGACTCATTCATTTTTTCAATTTCATGTTGTAGAATAGAGAATAAATATCTAACCAAACAAACTTTAATCTTGGAAGATAAGTAGATAGGTAGAGTTAATAAAAGGTGCTCAACAATTTAACTGAGCCCTTGGATGTAAGTGTAGACTTAGGTAGATTTCATGTAAAAAGAAAAGAATATTCATAAGGGTTTGCCGCCTAAGTGCACCCTAATAAAGAAGAGAAAATGGTAGTGTAAAGTAGATAGGGTAGGTAGATGGTGTTGCAAAGTTTCATGTGATGAGTGATGGTGCTAAATGTGTTTAATCCTTTACTTTCATCATAAGTACCGGGTTGCATTACAACATTGGAAAATTCACAGAAGAAAATTCAAAATCATTAACTTCCACATCACTTTTCCAAGAGTTTTACTAATTTCCCCAAAATCACATATTTGAAGATTAAAGGGCTCAAGGCATTTCCTTGACTTTTGGGAGGGGGACCGCACCCCCGGTCTAATGATCAAAAAGACCTAAGTACTTCAAAGTTATTTATCATTATAATCATTCCCTTAATCTTTTCCCAAGTAAAATTCTATTTTACTTAGAAAAATCATGCAAATTTCCATAATAATCCCTCATACAAAATTACTTACTATTCTATGTTTAAGTGTTGAAGTTGAGATGATACAATTTACTTCATAAATCTTCACTTTCCTAGTTGTGTAAAGTATTTTGAGTTTCCTTGTTTCCTTTGTCATATTAACATTTAACTTTAAATATTAAATCCTTATATACAAATTACCTTTCCCTATATATATAAATCCTTCTATGTAATATCCCCAAAACCCTCTTACTATAGATTTTTAGCCAAAGTATTTAAACCCATATAATAAAATCAAATTCCCATATTATAAACCTTTGGCTAAAACATATCTTTATAAACTATTCTACTTCTATGTTAATTAAATTGTTTTAAATTTAATTACCATATAATAAAAATAAACAAGAAAAGGGTTTTGAACATATATTTATATGTTTTAAACGAAAAAAACAAATAAACCATCCCTTTGGTTTTTTCCTTTCACCCGACACCCCAATTCAGAGTTAAAGTTCTCAAGTTCCAAGTTCAAACTCCTCGTTTAAAAACCAAATCCCGATCGATTGCCCACATAATAGGATTAATTAATCGCCCGTATTAATTAATAACCAACCTTTTTCACCAATCAAAAGCCCGGAATAATTAATTAAATGTTAATTATTTTGAAACCCGTTGGACCCGCACATTAACTCCCATGCCATCTCCCCGTCCCATCGTCCATTGGACTGTTCCATCGAAAATCCACTTCTGCACATCCTTTCCGCCGGCCATCTCCCCGTCCGAAGATTAACGTGCGAAATGCCGACGAAGCTTCAAACAAGGCACCGGCTACGTGTCAATCGCCGAATGGATTCGCTCGCTATTTCGCTTCAATACCGCCAACTCCCGAAAGCGATGCGGAAATTACCGCCACCGACCCACCCTGACGTGTCCTCCCGCACTCGATGACATTACTCCCAAACAATAAAAAGCCCGTTGACTTTGCAACAAAACAAAATTCCGTATTTTCTATCATTTTCATACCGTGAAAAAGTGACTACGTCCTCCACCGAAAATTCTGAAAAATCCACCGCAACCCAAGCCTCAACCAAAATTCCCCGAACGCTATTGTTATACTGGCTGCCCGACATTCATCCGCCTACCAACTAAAGGCTCGTAAATCTCGACATTTTCCATAAAACAAGTATTTATCCGATTTCTTGCCGGAACTCTTGAAAAATCCGCATTCCGTTGTTAAATTCACGCTCATAGTCTAAATAAAGGTTAATACTGGTCTCTTTTAGTTCCCCGCAACTAAAATCAACTTCCAAAACTAAAATTTCGCTCTCGTTCCATGGAAAACCCCCCAAATTTCTACTTTGAATACACAAGAACCAAAATGGAAGTTCCTGTGAGGCCCCAAGTGTAGCCCCATTAAATGCTCCCTCACAGAGAATTGGAATACTTGCCACTAGTGGATAAAGATTTTCAAATTAAAGACTTAGTTTTCAATGAAAATCCCCTTCGAAGTTATTGTCGCTACAGATGATTATTCGAAAGGTTTGATATCATTGCTGTGGGAATCCAATTTTCCAAGATATCTCATCCCCTTAGTCCGTATTTTCCCGCAATTATCCATTACCGTCATTCCAATTATGATCCAACCCAAAGAGTACAAAATGTTATCCCCGACTGCAGTATCCTTTTCCCCATTACTCCTCAAGCTATCAATACAATGCTCCATTTTGAACCTCGATCAAAATCTTACTCCCTTGTCCATGGAAGAACTACTTTAGCAAGTCTACCCAATTGTCCCAAGAAAAATTGAAATGCATTTGTCGTACCTTTATGTTACCTCGAACATCAACCCATGGCCCTCCTCCTATGGTTTTGCATTTTTTACCTAATTAGGCAAGCTCATCCTCGAATATGATATCCTTTGTATCGGGTTTTAATACTAGTGAGTATGTTGATGAATTAATCCTAGTATTATTATCCATCTTCACTCCTCGGACAACCTCCCCGCCGCAAAAATATGACTTTGCATCTTTCATTGCAACAAAATCCATGACCAACATGAGGTTAGACAATGAGAAAGTGTTTAAATATTCCTCGCTCATTTACCATCTCATCATCTATTATCAATCGCAGAAGTTCCCTTTTCCCCGTTCAAAAGCTTGATGCCAAGGGAACCCTAGATCTCGTTATATTTTGGTCTCATAACCCGCGCTCCTCCTATAATTCTCCCTATTCTTGCGTCGAGTTCATTGATCTTTTCATACATCCCCGCAACTACCTTGTTGACAGAGTTGCTCCTCCAAGGCTTAGCAATGAGATTAAGAAAAATTTACAAATTTTCAAGGACATACAAAGTTGGAGACCTGGTATTTGCACCAAAATTATTCGTAGATCATGTAATATGTATGTGAACTGTCCATTCAAACGCCAACATAAAAGCCATGAGACTTTTTGCCTTAGGAGACATTTTCAGCAAATGAATAATCTTCCGATGTTATTCATTTTTAAATGCCAAGAAGAAAGCCCAAATCGTAATCAAAAGTCGGCTAGGTCTCCTTTATGTGAAATTCTAGGATGCCGAATGTTAGCGTAAAAATATATTGCAAAACCATTTCAAGTTACAAAAGAGTTTCCGTTGGATTCCCTATGATCCATTCGGGGCTTTTATTTGTGACAAGTATAGAATGAAGAACAAATCAACACCCTACTTTCACCACAATTCCGTAACAGAAAAGTATGCTAATCAAATGAGTGGATGGAAGAACATTAGTTGAACAAAGATAGTGAAGAAGTCAATATGAACAAAATTATGAAAGATCTTGAGAAAATTTTTGACCTAGAATATTTTGGGTAAAGTGCAAAAATTTCATATTGGGCACTTCTTCGTAGAAATCTTCAACAGGATTACGGTGAAAACATCCCATCAATCAGTAAATGGAGTCTAAAGGAAAAGGGAAAGCATCCTAAGTACAAGTCATTGAAACTTTCATCATGACAAAGAGAAGCCTCAAACTTCCAAGGCACCAGATCAAACACAAGTTTCTCCTATTCAAGTTAATCATCCTCAAGTTTCTGCATCTGCGTACTCCATCTAATATGGAAATAGGCAAGAAAATATAAAACAAATCCCACTCCTCCCAAAGAATCTTCACAACAACATCAAAGCAAAAGGTAAACTCGAATCCACTTCCTAAGTGGAATCTATAGATGAAATCTTTGATGATGAAAGAGGGATAGTCGGTCAACTAGTTCGGCTTAGTGAAACACACACACAAGTCATAAAGGAAGAATTACAAAGAGACAATGATAATCGAGGGTGTCTTCTTTAAATAGCCAAAGACAAAGCAGTGGACATGTAGCAGACTTTCATTAATATAAAAGCAAGGAATGACCCATTGAAGATGCAGTATATGACTTATCTTAGAATGGCTCCACACAATCAAGAAATATTAATGTCGCCTTGAAATTTAGCAAGGGAAATGATTATGAGCCATTTTCCCAGCCAAAGTGCCAAAACCCAAGATAGCATCTCGATTACATTAGGACCAATTTTGAGGTCCTAGCAAAGACATTCATCCATTGGACCGTATAGAATTACATAAACAAACCGGGGAAATGATATATTCTACCTTACTAATAAAGCAATGACAACCCATAGATTGCAAGACTTTAAATAATACAAATACCCGCTGTAAATTGAGAAAGCTTCTGCCCTGTGCAAAGGATGTTTAATAAAAATCTCTGGAGGAAATAATCATCAATTGGCCATAATCCCAAAGATGATAAAAAGCATTAGGTGGCAATCGTTTAAAAAGAAGGATGATGATATTGTGACCGAGAAAGAAATTGAAATTGCCGCCTTCAAGGCATCCCCAAACTCAAGAAGTTTTAAAGGAAATTTGACAAGAATGGTGGAGTTGCTCCCGAAATGACCGAGCAATCGAGTAAACAGAACAATCGATATGCATTGAAAGAAAAGAAATCTATCATGCGTACATCCACATAGAGGTTACTATAGGTACAACAACAATACATCAACAAACGTATCCATCACAGTGAATACTTCTAATTTATGCCCGATGAATTAGCAAAACAAAATGGAAAGTTTAAAACTTAGAATACAAACTTCAATTCACAAAATTGCGCTCGTGAATTTGGAACAAAATATGATATGTCAAAAAAGACTCCGTTAATGATAATACAAAAGAAATCAAAAGACCGGATAAATTGGTTA
This sequence comes from Pinus albicaulis, assembly GCA_034641835.2. NCBI lineage: Eukaryota > Viridiplantae > Streptophyta > Pinopsida > Pinales > Pinaceae > Pinus > Pinus albicaulis. The sequence continues at coordinate 93,045 of JAXQQM020069930.1, read as the reverse complement.
AGGCTTTAGAAAAAGATCTCTCATTAGAAAATTCTTTGAGAGAAATTAATGAAATTTTTGGAATAATATTATTGATTCAATAAAGAGTATTTGGTCCTTTGTTCAAATAATATTTGAACAAAATGACTTTGTCAAAGTAGCTATGGAAGAAATTGACAAAACAAAAGAAGAATTAAGGGACAAGACCGAGCAAGAAAATCAACTTATACAATTTTTTGAACACCTGAGCAAACAAAATAATTGCGAGCTTGAAATCGAGGACAAAAGATGGTAGTAATTATTTTTAAATAAAAGGAGTTTTTACCAAGAGAACTCTTATGCAAAAACTGGAAAGAAATGCTCGCATATTCAGAAGAGATTAATGCCTTCAAAGAAAAGTTTCCAGGTTTTATTAAACAAAGGCTGCTCACTCTAAGGATTTCAGAAGACAAAATAATGGACTTGGGAACCATGTTACCGTAATCGGGATATACATACTATAACACAACCGCTCACTCTATCGCCCGTTAGAATCAACATTGCCAACAGGGAAGAATCTCTACGACAGTGTTAAAGAATTTGTTTCATCTTGAGTATGAAATAAGGTATTTGTTCCCAAACCGGCCCGCCCTTCGTACACACAGAGGCCGATGAAGGCTGTTAAGAAAACTCAAACGAACCATAATAGAAGAAGACAAATGGTGGGAAGACCCGTTAGAGATTTTGTAAAATTCATCTTCAAATCAAAAAAATTTTGCCTTTTTTTTTATTATGAAAAAGGATAAATAGATGAATAAAGGTTAAAGAGTATCACCAAGGGGCTGAAAGTGTATCAAAGAGAAATGAAGAGTACTTCTAGTATAAGCAAGGCGCTAAAAAAATAATTACCAAAAGGACAAAGATCGAGCCATATTGTAGGACCTCGCTCTGCGCACATGCATAAAAGGAGGAAACAACACACCAAGCAATTATCTTTTGGTCCCATTCTTCGAGACCATCCTTGCCTCCCTTTTTGTTGTAACTTATTCATTAGTCACCCTAGATTATTTTCAGGTTAGTGTGAGATATTTAAAATCATTTTTTTAGATAAATAAACTCTCGAATGAAGTATTGAGGGTGGATTCTCACTACTTTGTTGTAACAATGATCTTTTGGAATAAAAGTGCTTTGGAGAAATTCTTTGTAATGATGGATGATGATTTGAAGCTCAAGAATTTTTGGCAGATTCATGCGTCCGACTACAGCTCAATAAGTCCTTTCTATTCCATGTTTTAAGTTTTATATCTCCGTTTATAATATCATTGTGTTCCATTTCTCGAATAATCGACATGAAAGAATAAATTAGAACTTACTTAAGTGTACTTCCGATTTCAATTGTGATTATTCTAAATGTTTTCTTCTAAGATGGTTATATAACGAATTCTTAATTGTTTTGTTTTACTGTTTAAACATTTTGATTACTATAGTAAAGAATTATTAACTTCTCTTTTATTTGTAATCATTAGCTTTCTTTCTTCGAACATGTTGAAAGATCTTTAATTGTCTTTCATTCCTTCAAAATCCATCTCATTCACCTTAATTTCTAAAATTGTTCTCTCGTTTGGTTATCTTGCCTCGCAAAGCCATCTTGTGTGTAGAATAGTAATCCGTTAGGGCCATTCCTTCGACTCCATAGCCCAATGGCTCCGAAATATTCAATCTTGCCCTCACTGCGTATCTCCACCATTCAAATTCAAACCAAATTTCTTGGATTTATAACTAGCCTAAAACTTTCAAGAAATCCAGATAAATTATAAAGAGAGAGCCTTCCAGATGCAGATTGGCTAGATTCGCATCCGGTTGGTTTGTGGTTACCCCGGTGTATACTTCCTTTCTTACAATCTCCAAGTGCTGGGAAAACCTAAGTGATAACATGCTAATTACAAATTTTAAAATATTTTAACCGAGGATCCAAATCGCATCATATTTCCTTTTCTAACATACTTCGATATGAATGTGAGGTGAAAAAAGACTCAATTTTCAGTTGTACTTAAACATTATTACATATCTTGGTCCATGTACCTTAATTTAGATTTACATTCGCATCTAATAGAGGTCACTCTTCGTAAAGGGGCCTTCTCTATTTAATGATTTATACCGATGTGATATAAATAATGAGACTTGTCCATGTGAAATCACTCTTAGCACTATTGTTTTTTCTTCTTTCTACAATAATTTTCTTTGAGATCCAAAAAAACATATTTTTTTTTAAATAAATTGAAAATAAAACAAAAATTACACGTGAACATTATGTTGTGAATTGAATTGAATTTTTAACATTGATACATTAATCTCCAATTTCAAATGGATTTTTAATTTACTAAATTATCCCGTATATCTATCATACGTACAGTGCAAGAGAAATCAAGCTACCTAAGTAACATTTGTACCCTTGTTTCTCTTTTTTTCTTATTTCTTGTTTCATTTCCGTTTCTTGCTTCGGTAGCAACGTGTCTCGTAACAACATTTTCTATAAGACCGTAGGAATATTCTAACCAAATTTTCAATTGATGTGTTAGCCAATGTGTAAGTCATAGAAACATGTTCAACACGTTTTTCGGGCTCGTGCATTATCCATAAGGTAATGAGAGCAAATTTTGAACTCCGAATTGGTTTATGAATAACGTAATGGTTTAGATGATGTGAGATATAACTCCAGGATCGTGCACATGTGATCCGAATATAGTTACCATAAGCCTTGTTTCCCTCCTTCTTCGTAGCTTCGGATGGGGACTAATAGTCATTATGCAACAAAGGACGAGCCATGAATATTTTGATGATTTGCTCTACCTTGATCAATCGCATCGACTCTTGCCACTAAACTCATTTATATGGTAACATTGGAGAAGACTAAAGGAAAATACCTAGGAGGGGGGTGAATCGCATTTTGAGCCGATCGAAAAACTTTTTCTTTTTCTTCATTAAATGTTTAGTGCGTAGACATGTGCGTAAAATAGAATAAATCATCACACATAAGCATCACACAGAACACCAGGTTTTAAGGTGGAAACCCAATTCGAGAGAAAACCACCGTCGCCTTTCGTCTCGCCCTCAATATTTATTATTATAAAGAAAACACCGTATGACCATGTACTAGCGCACTATACCAAAGACACAGCACTCCACTCCGTGTAAGGCTACAACCTTTCTTGTTTACCACCCCTCTCAGAAGGGAGCCACAACCCCTCGCTCTCGTTTACCACTCCTCTCCCGGAAGGGAGCTACTACCCCCTCGCTCTCGCTACTCACTTTCTCCGGAAGGGAGCTACTAGCCTCGCTTCTCGCGCCCGCCCACCATCGGAAGGGAGCTACAACCCTCACCGAAGGCTCCAACCCTCAAAGACCACCATGGACCACGTTTCAAATCGGATCAAACGCTTCAACACAACCCTTCACTTATAACCAAAATATCGTAAATAACCCAGACATTAGAGTAAATAATCGTACACACTTCCAACCTTGAACAACCATTAATTCGTATTCCATACGCTACTTCTCTTTTCTTCACCGAAGCCGCGTGCATACGCGTTTTCACAAACCAACCCGCGATTATTCTCTGTATATTATTTTTTTCAAACTCGATCAATATACGCACTTTTAATGAAGATACCTCGCATATACATGCGCTTTTCATCACAACAATCCACGTATACTTCGAACATATTTTCTTTCAGAATCTATTCAAACCCGTATTCGTATGTGGATCATTCAAATGCAGCCTCACGAAGAATACCGAAATCGTTAAAACGCTTATTCTCCTTCACCATGTCTTCTCAATCATTGATTAGATTTGTTCATCATTATATCGTGCGAAAGATACATCATATTCAAAATGTACCTAATCCTTCAAGAAGACCGTATTTATTGATGTATAGTAGAGAGATAGCAACTGTTGAAGGCCAAAGAACAAGCTTCTTAAACCCTAACTTCCATACGCGCTTTTCATCGTTTTCAACTCACAGATATCAGCGCTTTTACCGATACCGACTAGCTATGTATCTCTAAAAGATAATTTTTTTCACAATGTATCGTATCTATAAATCCTATCCAAATTTTCCACTTTCTTCTACCTAATCGGCAATTGTGTCTTCATCATTATTTCTTTGCGTATCATTCTAGAGATTCATCATTTGTAGATCTAGATATCTTAAGCCTTCATCATATCCATAGGTGCATCAAGATTCGCATTTATCAATTAAGAATAGAGTTCCACCATGTAGATATACTTCGTGAGGAAGTATTCATATTAAAACCCGTACACTTGCCCGCCCTTGCACAATGATCTTCTTTCTCTTATATAGATTTAGCATTTATCAATACCATGAGTCAAAACGACACCACTCGATGGTATTCCCGTACGTGGATCAAATAGATAATCCACCACTCAATACTTATGGGCCTATACCATGGTTATGTCCTGATTTATAAAATTAGACACAAATTGGCATACGTGACTTGGCACGTACTTTTCTCGCGTGCATATGCTACTTCCAATAAACCCACGTATGCTTTGTGGCATACCATTTTCATCATCGTTTGGAAGACCTACAGGGAATTTTCTCACATTTATGAACTACTTCCGTAGACATCGTACTTACATCAATAAATAGATGTTTACCTATTATTTTATATATAAATATTTATTTATTAAGTAGGTTGCCATCAAGGACAACACATTGCATCATATTGCCAACAATCTCCCCTTGGACTTGGATGGCAACCATGATGGTGTTTAATCACCACAACAAATAGATACAATGATTATAACCATTATTCAAACACTATGATACTTTCCCCCTATTCAAAACACCATACATTTCCACCTTTGACATCAAGGGCAAAGGGTGGGTCAAAACTAAAATATTTTTCTCCCTGCTGAAGGAAGAGCTCTGGTTACCATGCTCCCCTTGAGTTCATGCTTAATCTTTCAAACATATTTTTCAATGAAGTACATGACTCTATGACCTTTCCTATCATCAAGGACCCATACTTACATCAATGATCCAACCAAGTGGATTTACATATGTGACTCAAGTACCCAACCAAGTGGGTTTGCTACTTTTACTTAGTCAGCCAACCAAGTAGTTTACAAATTTGAACAAGTTCTCTCTTACATGACCGAATATTACAATTTTACATCATAGGTCTCAACATGACCTTTTCATCACCACAACAATGACCTTTCTAACAAATACCAAAAAAAGACCTCAAGAGAGATCAGTATTTCGAACCATCATAATGCCAACAATGCATAATTTTCATAAGGCTAATGCTCCCCCGAACCCGTACACTGTTTCATGAGCCATCTCACTCCTTCATCTCCTTAGCTGTGAATTCGAACACTTTCAACAACAATCATCAAGGCATCTTTCATCAAATATCGCAGAATGAAACAAAATATGAGAGCCGAAACATCATCGTAGATACCTAACAAGACCATACGTACCGAAGAATGTCGACCTCAAAAAATTTAAGCGCAACCACCCATACGTGGTTTTATGTGTAAAAACGAGCGTATACACGCGATCGTCTTCGTAACTCGCGTATCCAATTTAATCTTCTGCATTTAAGTAGATATGATCTTTTTGCGGCGCAGACCACCCTCACCCCCCCCGTCCGAGATATTCGAACGCTTCGGCGCAGGTTTGGTAAATATATCAAGAATTTTTCTTTGGAGGGATCATACTCCAACTCACCTTTTGTTCAAGCACTTTTTCAATGCAGGGCGGATACTTGATGGCAATGTGCGTGGTCTTGGAATACATAACAGGATTCTTTGAGACACCAGTGTCTTTATTATCACACATAATGGAGATAGGAGGGTGAGCACTTGATTTAAAGTCTTGTAAGGTTTGCATCATCCAAAGAAGTTGAGCGCAATATGATGCGGCAGCCACATATTCTCATTTCCGCTCGTAGATAAGGCAATAGAGTTTTGCTTCTTGCCGAACCAAGATACTAACTCAGGGCCTCGTATAGAATGCACCACCACTAGTGCTTTTCCGATCATCAACATTTCCACTTCAACTGCATTAGTGTAAGCATGAAGAGTGAGATCGCATTCTTTGATACCATAGTCCAAAGTATTGAGTTCCTTGTAGATATTTGAATATTCTTTGACACCAAGATGAGACTCTTTTTGGATTAGCTTGGAATCGTTCAACAATCCCAATCGCATGTGCATAATGTCCGGTCTAGTCTCATGAGATAAAGTAGACTTCCAATCATAGATTCGTATTCCGGTTGATTCACCGTGGAGACCATCATGAGAACTCGAAATTGCATCCGGGTTATCATTGGTGTACTTACGTGTTTGCACTCTTCCATGCCACACTTCTTCGTAATTTTCTTAAGGTATTTTGCTTGTGACAAGAATATGCCATCTATAGTTTGATGCATCTGCAAGCCAAGAAAGAATGTTAGTTCCTCAAGTAAAGACATTTCAAATTCTGTCAGACAGCGCGTGCTAAATTTCTAACTCATAGATTCTTCTTATTACTTCCAAAAATGATATCATCAACATATACAACCACAATCAATAGTTTATCACTTTCAGCTTTTTTGTGTATAAATTGCTATCAGCAGACTCCCTTGAAAATCCTCACATGGATGAAGATATTTTTCAAGACATAATACCCATGCCCTCGGGAGCTTGTTTGAGACCATATAGAGCCTTTAAGTCCACAAACAAGTTTTTCATCATTTCCCAAAATGAAGCCTTCAAGTTGTTCTATACACTTCTTCTCTTCTAGATCACCATTGAGAAACGCATTTAACATCCATTTGATAAACTTTGATCCGTTGAAGCTTGAAAGCAAGAAACATTCTATGGCTTCAAGTCTAGCTGCTACAGGAGTTAAAAGTTTCTTCAAATTCTATACCTTCTTGTTGAGCATACCCCTAGCAAAAAAGTCTAGATTTATTTCTTATAACCTCCCCATTCTCATTTAACTTGTTTTTGAATATCCATTTAGTTCCAATGACATTTTTGTCATGAGGTCTGCACTAATTCCCAAGTGTGATTCTTTTCAATTTGATCAAGCTCTTCATTCATGGCCTCGAATCCAACATTCATCTCTTGCTAGCTTAATTGACATTGTGTGGCTCAATAGTGGATAGAAATGCCGTATAGCGAAGATCCCACAAGAGTCCTTCTTTGTTTGTACACTCGATCCCTTATCTCCCAAAATTTGAGATTCTCGGATTATTCTTTTTGAACATATCCTGATGGAGCTTTTTCGATAAATCATCTTCGTGTTCTTCATTGGCTCACTCGTCTATATCATTGTTATTTGATGTAGAAGGACATATGTCACCATCATCTTCATTTGTTTTTTGTTTTTCTTCTTTTGGGGTCACAGGAGACTCATCAATAACAACATCAATACATTCAACAATTTTCTAAGTCTTTTATTGTAACATTTATATGCTCTACTCCTAGAGTAGTAACCAAGAAGTATTCCTTCATTCTGGCCTCGGGGTTCAAACTTGCTAAGTTTTTCACCATTATTTTTGATAAAGCATTTTCTTTCCAAAAACTTTAAAATGCTTCACAAAGGGAGGATTACCATACCAAAGTTCATATGGAGTTTTTTCACTATTTACACGAACATGTGCCTTGTTAAGAATGTTTACCGTTGTATATGCCGCTTCTCCTCAAAATGTGTCGTGTTTCGGAATCATCAAGCATAGCTCTAGCCATTTGTTGAATTGCTCTATTCATTCTTTCTACTACGCTATTTTGTTGTGGACTCACGGCCATACAAAGAATTGTATTTTTATGCCATGTTGTTCAAAAAAAAAAAATTCAAGGAATTCATCCGAAGTATATTTCTCCTCCTCGATCGATCTAAGACACTTGATTTTTAGATCTACTTCATTTTCAACCAAAGCTTTAAAGCTCGAAATTTCTTAAATGCATCATCTTTGTGTTTAAGCAACTCAATCCAACACATTCTAGAGAAATCATCAATAAACAAGATATAGTATTGTTCACCACGTGGTGACTTTTTCTCATAGGTCCACATGTCGGGCAAGATGAATAAGTTCAAGAGGCTTTCATATCCTTCCCTTGGCATTAAACTCGTACCTCGTTCTGTTTTACCAAATTGGCAAGACTTACATATATTTTCAGAGTAATATTGGGAAGATCACGATGGGGCTTTAAGTCCGTTTGATTTGTTGATCCGAGAGAAGCTCGATGTCCCAACCTTCTATGCCATGGCTAGTTTTCTAAGGATTTACTCAAGTAATATTGTTCTTTGCGTCTTTCAATACATACAAGTTGCTTGGAGTTCTTTTTCCTTTGATAATTGTTTTACCTATATCAAGATCACGTACCACACATTCTTTGAACTAAAGACAACTTTAGCTCGATCACACATTTGACTTACACTTAACAAAAGTTATGCCTTAGTCCATCCACATACATGACATCATTAGCTTTTCACCTTTCTCTTTAGAAACACAGACTCCTTTTCCCCTTAAATACCTCAGGAGTATCATTTCCAAATGTAACTCTTTTCCTTTTCTAGAGCACTATACGCAAGAAGTTTTTTTTTGTCACTTGTCATGTGTCTTGAGTATCCACTATCAATGTACCATTGATTTTCTTCACCTTCGTAAATAATGTTATGCCACAATTTTCAACCTCGTAATTCCTTCTTTTCCATACTTTGGAGCTTGAAGTAAAATGCTCTTTTGGTCGAATCCTTTCCCGTATTCGTATTCTTCATGGCGAAAGTTATTGCAATAAGCACATTCAACTTCATTTATAAGAGGAGAAAATTTTTTATAGGTATTCCCTTTTGTTTCAATATCAATCCTTTTCTTTCTTGCTTCTCTTGTCATAATGGTTTTATATGCAACACATTGAACAACTTTATGACCAAAATTGTGACATGAGAAACATTGTCCATCAAGAAGAAATTTCTGCGATCATGAAACTTTCTCTACTTGAATTTACCTCATGATTGGTGCTTTTGAAAGGTATTCCCGTTAGTGTTCTTTGAATTGAGATGATCATGCTTTACCTCGTAAAGACTCTTTTTATTCCCCTTTGCCGAGTGGCAAAATGTTGTAAACCACTGTAGTTGCTTAGATAATTTGGTGCCGTTTCTCGAGAGGATTCTCCGATATATCCAAGACCTATATTTATAAGAGGAGAACGTTGTACCTTGATAATCTCTTTCTAAAGTTTCGTATCCTTTAGAAAATTTAAGATTCAGAGTCTTTACTTTCTCAACTTCTTTTCTTAGACTTACCACTTCACATTCTAATTTCTCATTGTGTTTCTTCACTTGTTCAATCTGCTTTTCTAGAGTCTCTATGGTTATTTTCCTTTCTTCTAAAATAATTTTACTTTCTTCTAAGTGTATTTTGAGTTGATTGTTTTCTTCAAGAAAATCGTTGTCCTCTAGAGCATCCACAAAAGTATCCTTTTCTTCTCTAGATTCTTTTTCAAAAGCCATGAGAAGTCTAAGATCTTGTTCACATTCTTCCTCACTATCGCATAACCCATCATTGTCTTCATGAGTATAGTAACTTTTTTCTAGTGATAAACCAATTCTTATTCCTTTCTTCTTGCTACTTCCTTCCCTTTTGGCAGTGTTTTACAAGGACACTTAGCAGCATAATGACCAACTCTTCCACAATCAAAAACATTTGAAAGGAAGCTTACCTCTGAACCGTCCCTGGCCCCAAGTTGATGTTTCTTTACAAAATTAACCTCATCTTCTTCTCGAGATATAACCCGATCCTTCTACTTCTTGTACTTCTCTCTTTCCCTTTTGTAGAATCTCTAAAGACGGCTTCTTTGACTTCGTATGATCCTCTCTTCTCATTTCTGCGTTTAGTATGCCATGAAGTTGCACCACAAAGAAGATTTTGAAGATCCCTTGCTTTTTTCTTCAAGAGTGTAAACTTTTGACTCAAATTTTGCCGTTAGGAGATCTTTTGAAATTTTTCTCAACCAAAGTAGATTCGGTTATTGTTTCTCCTGCATTTCTCATACGATTTACAACATCATCAAGACGTAAAAGGAAACTCGGGCAATATTCTTATCACTATGCATCTTCATATTTTTCAATATTCAATTTTCGAGAGTTTGGAGTTTTGCACTTTTTACCTTTTGCATCACCTTCATAACTTGTGGAATTATTTTGTCCCATATTTTTCACAGTATTAAGTCATATGAATTTGACAAATTCGCATTCGCTTAGACTTCCCGTTAGAGAATTGGCCGCCTTTGCATTTGATTCATAATTCTTCTTCTTGGCCGGATCCGTTACATCACAAGTCGGATATTGATATCCTCTTCTACAATGGCTCATACATCTCGCTCCGCAGATCGAAGATAGGATCTCATCCTTGTTTTCCCGTAAGATTAAATTGTTTATGTTAAAGAGCGAGGCCTGATAGATGTTATTTCTTCTTGATTGCTCATCTTGCTTGATCTTCCTTCTAGCGGCTAAGCTTTTTCAAAAGGACCCGTTCGATACCACCTGTTGGAAAAATACCGAGAGGGGGGTGAATCAGATGGAGCTTTAATTCAAAAAAAAATTTACTTTTTCTTTTCAAAAACCCATACGCTACTTTACAGAACAAAACTAGTATATATACGCGGATCTCTTAAGGAAACTCACGTATTCTCGTAGCTCTTGCTGTTGGTATAATTTTTTCTTTAGATCATTCCATCATTCATTCATTAAATGTTTAGTAAGCGTAAACATGTGCAGAAAAATTAACAACCATCACACATAAGCATCACACATGAACACCAGGTTTTAAGGTGGAAACCCAATCTTGGAGAAAAAAAACCACCGTCGTCGTTCCCGCTCAATATTTATTATTATAAAGAAAACATTGGACAACCATGTACCGCGTACCATACCATCACGCAGCACGCACCGTTAAGGCCACAACCTTCTCTCGTTTTTACCAGCCTTTCCGGAAGGGGAGCGGCAACCCCCTCGCTCTCAAGCACCACCCTCTCCCTGGAATGGAGCTGTTACCACCGGCTTCGGCTTACCAGCCTCTCCGGAAGGGAGCTACTACCCCCTACTCTCGTTTACCGCCTACCACCGGAAGGAGTTACAACCCCCACCGAAGGCTCCGACCCTAAGCACCACCATGGACCACGTTTCAAAACCTGGATCAAATATCTTTCAACACAACCCTTCACTTATCAACAAATATACTTTGCCCAATACTTCAAACAATGCTGAGACCACTATAACCGTAATATCGTAAATAACCCGTACATTAGAGTAAATAATCGTATACACTTCCAACCTTGAAAACCATTAATTCAAATTCCATACGCTACTTTTCTTCATCGAAGCCGTGTGCATACGCGCTTTTCATGCAAACCAACCCACGTATTCTTTTTTGTGTATATTATTTTTCAACCCCGATCGACATACGCACTTTTAATGAAGATACCTCGCGTATATACACGCTTTTCATCACAACAATCCGCGTATACTTCGAACATATTTTCTTTCATAATCTATTCGCACTCGCATTCAGATGTGGATCATTCGGGCCCGTAAAATTTCACAAAGAATACCGAATCGTTAAACAATTATTCCTTCTTCACCATGCCTTCTCAATCACTTATTAGATTTTTTTCATCATTATATCAAGAAAGATACGTCATATTCATAAAACACTTAGAACTTCAAGAAGACCGTATTTATTGACAAACAGCGTAGAGACAGTGTAAATCACAAGAGAAAATAACCCCGAAAAGCCTAACTTCCATATGCACTTTTCATCAAGCTAACCCACAGACATACACGCTTACCGATACCGACTACGTATATATCTCTAAAAGATAATTTTTCGTACAACAGATCATACCTATAAACTTACCCAAATTTCTTGAATTTCTTCATCGATCGGCGCTGTGTCTTCATCATTTCTTGCGTATCATTCTAGAGATTCATCATTTGTAGATCTAGAGATACAGCCTTCATCATATCCATAGTGCATCAAGATTCGCATTTATCAATTAAGAACAGTAGTTCCACCATCCGTATATAATTCGCAGGAAGTATTCATTAAAACCCAAACACTTTCCTACCCTTGCACAATGATCTTCTTCTCCTTATATAGATTTAGCCTTTATCAATACCAGCAGTAAACCACACCTACTCGATGGTATTTCTCGGATAGATCAAATAGATAATCCGCCAATACTATGGGCCTATACCATGGTTATGTCCCCTCGGATTTATAAAATTAGAGCGCAAGTTGGTACACGCGACTTGAACGTACTTTTCTACATGCATACGCTACTTCTCCTTAACAAACCCACGTATGCTTTGTGGCATACCATTTTCATCATTTCCTCTCGGGCACTTATTAGGGAATTTTCTCGTTACTTAACCGCTTTCCGTAGACATCGCATTTACATCATTAAAAAATAGGACAAGTCGATTTCATTAAGAACAACTTTCATCAAGTAGGTTGCCATCAATCTCTATCAAGTGGGTTGCCATCAAGGACAACACATTGCATCATATTGCCAACAAACATTTGTATCTACTATAGAATTATATCTCTCGGGACTCTGTACAACATTCGTAAGAATTTTCATAACATATATTTCACAAAATGTTTGTCTTCATGCATATGAGCTTAAGGGTTGGTTGTAGTAGGTGAGCTTCCAATATACACGAATAAAACAGCTTGGTTTATTGTGCACTTGCTTGTCCGTTTCGACATCATGTTTTTAGTCAATAATAATATTCATGACTTAAAAGCATAGTCACAAGGTTAATCGGTTTTTGTTGAAAATAGTCCAATATTGGTGAATTTAATGTCTCCCCGATTATATTTTCCGTTTGAGGATTGGACGCCGTTTTTCAAACTTTCCAGGACCTCGACCTCTAAGGAATGTAATTCGAATTGTTATGCCGTTGACTACGTAATGTTAAGTAATCCAAGGTCCATATTATGTCAATACCCACAAAAATTGCATAACCTTCCGGACAGAGATGACAACTAGACATTTCACAAGATTCACAAACAAGTGAACCTTAATGACAAATTTTATCATATTTTTTTGCAATACTAATGTTTTTTCTAGTTTCATCGTTGTTCAATATGAACACAAACGCGATGACTTAGTTTAAAAGAGTGTGTCAGTGCTCACCGCCATGCAACGACATGAATTCCACAATACCTTTAAATTTAATCGCATTCGTATGAATACCATGGATTTTCATCTGAAAATAGTCTCTCTAGTAGATAATAAGATATATAAGGATAATCTCTTTGTACTCTTCTACTGCAAGAGAAAACATGTATAAATTATGTAGAAGCAAAACAAAGACAAGTATGAACAATACATGTCAAGATCCTACTTAAACGGGAAACAAAGATCCAACGAAGGGACATAAAAGAAAAGCAAGTGTATCCCTTGTCCGGGTAGTCTCCGTCTTGAAGGCACATGTCAAGTTTGTTCCTACAAAATGATGCCGCCAAATGTTTTTATTCCCATACTATATAGCATTATCCATTGCCTTTAGCTTCTACCGAGTGTACGCATCCGCTAGAAAGGTAGATCTGCGAAATATAAAAATGTTGCTCCTCATTATTCAAAGGTTGGTTTTTACTGATATATTAGTTTCAATGCTCATAACAAAGATGAGGTTGACAAGTCGCTAAGCCATAAAGCATGATGGATTTGACAAGTTTGAAGCATAGTTTCGGACTCATCAATAAAACCGACTTAGTGACCAAAGGGCCAACTGAAATAATTTAATTACCGCCTAGTCAAATCGCCAACTTCGGTTTAACCCATCAAGTGAATGAGTTTTTTTTCCAAAATTTCCCAAGTTTGACAAACATTTAACAATATTTTTTGCACTAGCCAAGATTTTTCCGATCCAAGTCCAACTCTTGCATCTTTCTCTCGCACTCATTTTTTCATGAGCCGAGTTCGTTAACTATCGTCCGCTAGATGCATTTCCATGTTTTAGAACTCCATTCTTGTAATAATTTAAAATCTCATCTCTACTTGTTAGCCTTTAAAAATGAATAAATATTAGTAAAAAACATTTACTTATTTTTTAACATATGGAATTGCTTCTTTTTACATAGCAATTATATCATTCGACTTCGAATCATATGTCTTGCAAAGTTTTATTGCCTTATACAACGAGTCAAAGACGTAAAGACATTTCACAAAAAAACAAACAACAACCAGTGTTTGTTTATTACGCCCTGACTACTGACTTTGCTAGATAATAACAACACGATAGACATACCCCCATGTTTAACTATTTATTTCTTTCTATGAATCTATTACAAGAGTTGCCTCATATTTCTAGCATCGACTTCCATTGGTCTTCATTCATATAGAGTCATAGCATCCATCCATAATTTAACACTTCAAGTTACCTGCAGAATTTATTTTAATCCTTCAATTTATCTTTCAACTACTGAATATTCTTTACGTTAGTATGTCAGACAATAACAGCTCCCTCCATCACAATCGCAGACTATATATAATCATTTTCGAGTTATCAAACAATGGACGCTACAACTTCCTAAGGCTTATCTTGTAGCATCCATGCTAGAAGTTGACAATCATCATCAACCGCTTGTTTGCATGAGAACCGTCACATGAAAAACCTCATCTCGACCGCAGATACAATTCTTGACCTAAAGAATTCCCTCATGGCTCTAAGCCTTTCACAAGTTGGTCGGTTTTAGACAAACCCTCAAAGGCCACTCGATTCCATTAAAAGCATATTCAAACCCAAGGATGTTTGATACCAGCTTATCAATCCTTCAATTGAAGTAAAGATAGAACTATATAAAACCAACTTCACTAGGAGTTACTTCACAAAACAAAAAGAATAAAATAAATAATATAATGACATATTAATACAAACATAGAAATATCATATGTTAAATCCATTCAGCGTAATTGGAAAGATATTATACAATCAAGACACTAATCATTTCACAGAAAACTATTTACAAACCACCACTTCATATTATCAAGGTCAATCCCATACTCGCCATATAGCTCGATTCGTTATCAAGTTGTTACATAGCTACCCCTCCTCCGATATTTGGCAAGAGAGGAGTCCTCAAAACTCGGCAAGTTTCATTTTAGCCACTTTTGCCTAGTATCCCCGAGTAGAACAAAGTTCATGATATGCAAAAAATATCAAATTTACATACCTCAAACCCCAAAAGTATATGCTGTTTTGTCCGTCGTATAAAAATATCTTACCTACACAAATTTCTTAAAATAATGATATATCAAGTCATACCAATATCACCGCAAATTTCCTTATGACATTCAAATCCAAATTTCACCGCACAATTAGCAATTATATGTCTAATACTATTCTTAGTTTCGTGCTTTATAGTTTTACAGTTTTCAAATTTCTAGGATTTCTCGCTTGTCACGACAAATTTCTTCAAGCTCACCATTCAATGATGTTGTATCCGTCATCTTTTGTTCAAGATCAAGCTGCTACCTGTGAGAAACAACAACAAACATCGCCTCGCAGATTCGAATCAAACAAGTAAATTTGAAAGAAATTTTTATAGGCCCTATCGATATGAAATTTATAGCTGATCAAAGACTACATATTTTACTTATAACCGTGTCTTTTTCCACATCAACATCATCTATACACATATTGAAAGCATCATCATTAGTCCTAATGATAATTGAAGAACTAAACATTTGCAAAATCGGGAAAATGTTCAATGGAGATGTTATGGTGATTGTGCTACACATTCAGATGCAAGTCCAAGCAAAGCACGAAAAAATATTAACATTTGACAGACACAATGAATCATGACAATCACAATGTCCATACCAACTCGAGCTCATTCAAGAACATGAACAAAAAATATCACGAAGAAAAGCAATATCAATTACAAATTTTAAAATTCTTCAAAAACAAATTATGGACTCATGCGATCGCGTATTGGATTCTACTACTAATTGAATCAATTACCATACAGTAACATACCACCAATTTGCAAATATTACAAATTATTTCAGAGCACAACAAAAAGAAAACACCCTTAAGCGTAAAATATAGAAACATATCCAATTGGAACAATTGTTGCGCTTGTCACAACTCGTACTGGAATGGCTCGCAATATACATCACAAATTAAAGATGGAAATTTCAAGGACAATAGAGCAACGGTAACATAAATTACTTTGCATTGTTCTTATATTGCTAGTTCCCATCCTACATTTCAATTGTCTTTGGAAAAAATTAAGCTTTTTGTCTTCTATTGAAGCTGCGTTTATTTAAAACATTTGCACCACTCTACAATGAACTTGAACAAGAATTGCAAAAGGGCATTTCCAAATTATGTTATTCAAAAACATACAAACAAGAAAGAAGTCAAAGAGAGAACACTTCGAACAAACGAATCTACATTCATCAAAAAATTGAATACGTATAAAGAAGAACTTAGAAAAATTGAGCCCTCCAACATTCTCTCCGTATTCACACATGAAACAATACCTCTACTTTTTCCATATATAATTGTTTTTTCATTTCTTTCCATTTTCACATATAATACTTGTCCTCTCTACGAAATTTATTAAAAGGAATATCGATAGTCAGTAAGCATTTACCTGCCATTTTAACCCGTTTGTCTTGGATGCAATTCACCAATACCAAATTTCGTATTATAATAACAGGAGACAATGCTTAACTACCTTAAGTGCAATAAAAAATTGTCCTTTTTCTATTCACTTGTTGTTTTATTTATTCAAGTTCACAAATACTGTGCCTGTTGCATCGAAACAAATTTCTCTTGAAACAAGCCACATTTCAGCTAGCGCAAATGTCTTTTCAAGATTATGTTCAAAAGAAACAAGCAACCATGTATGCTACGAGATTTCAAACATATGAAGTATTTACAATCAATGAAGACAACAAGACCTTAACTGCTGGACAAGAATGCAAGCCCTACCAAAGGCTTTATTCTTCTAATTACCCTTTTATCTTTCAAGTAAAACCACATGCATTTTAAATTATGTTATCCAAAAATAGCAAGATTTGTACTAATTTTTCCTCTTTTCTTTGGTGCCCCTAGCACCTCTACACACATTACCCACAACAAGAACATGCCACTGTATTATTATCACCATAACAAGAACACATCGAATCCGTAAATCATCTGGAACGCTCTTCTCAATTTTTGTACTGCATTTTACACTGATGCTCCCTCGCTCAACGTGCGCATACAAATGCACATATGACAATAAAGTTTTTCCGTATCAATATTAGGAACAAAAAATATTGGTTATATTTATAGTCTTTCCCTCTAACTCGTTTACAAATACTTTCGTACTTAATATATGTATTTTTAAGGCATAGCTTTTCCTTTGGGCCTTCAAGCAACATTTTTGAGACTTAATACATATATGTTTAACGTAACAGAGTCTCTCTTTATAACTGACATTAAATATATAAAATATTATAAACCTATTTACAGATCTTTTAACGTACGTATAATGCAAATAGCAAGCATTTATATTTTCCAAAATTTGATATAATTGGATAGGGAAAAAATGTTGTGCCATAATAATATGTTTATTTTTTTCCTAAATTTGCTTCAAACCGAATGCTACCATGTATTCAAAGTAGAAACAAGCAGACAGGCCTATTATAGTAATTTCGACATAATTGTTAGCTCCGTACTTCTAATTTATTTATAATAATTATAAATAATTTTGACATAATAATAATTTTGACATAATTGTTTGCTCTCGGCCTTAGTAATTTCGACATAATTGTTAGCTCTAGAATACTTCTAATTTATTTATAATAATTATAAATAATTTTGACATAATTGCTTACCTTTTCCAATACCCCTCCGTTTATGTGCATGTAAACAATCTAGGCCAAGATAAATTTGATTTATATATCCGTTCACCAAATATCCGTAATTAACTTCATCTTGTTCTAGTTTTAGTTCTAGTAACCTTGCAATTACACATATATCTTTTATTAAGAAGGGTAAAAGCTACCATATAACCCTTGTTTAATATATTGATTTTATTTATAAAGTTATGATAAATAATATAATACATTCGTCTATTTATTCACATTCAATAAATAATTTTTTGGTCAATAACATATAAAATAAAAATATACTAAATAAACAATCGCAATCGAAATAAAAATCATTTAAAAATATACTAAATAAACAATCACAATCGAAATAAAAATCATTTTTGCTATTTAATAGGAATTTTACCAATTACAATTCAACCTCACAAATAAATATATATATTTAAATCTTACCAAAATATAAACCTGAAAAAAAATACACAAAAAATATGTATGTGGTGTGATTCACATGGATGTATACCAGATAAAATTGTTGATACACTCGAATTGTAAAAAAGTGTTTGATTCATCCAATGTCAACCATGGTGTTTCGCAGGGATATAGGCAACCTGTGTTTCATCTACCGTGTACCGGCCCTGCCTGTTTCCCCATGCATATAGGGAACCGTTTGATCCTGTTTTCCATGGCTTCACTTGATAAAAATGAGTTGATTCACTTAAAACTCATAATTCAATTAGAGTTGTAAAATGTATTTGATTTATACAATTTCCAGCATGGGTGTTTCGCAGAGACATAGGGAACCTCTGTTTACATCCAGTGCAGCTGCGCTGGCCATGGCTGTTTCAACTTATATTTTGAGGGCTGCATTGAGTATCGTCACTAATCAACCAGTCATGGGTAACGTAAAAAATATCATGGTATACGATTTCAAGTTTCACTTTTCTTTCCATGCAACATTTGTCTTTTGACCAGATTTCGAAATCCGGGAGAGAGTTTATCCCAAAATCTTGAACAGTGGATTTGTTTGCCCGCTTTTTATAAATATAGGATGATTCTTCTGTATGTTGAGTGAGTAAACCAGCACTACATCAAATGCTTACAACATTGCGAAAGAGGGCCGAGGAAGATCTGACAGAAGCCAGTTGTTGTTTTTCAGTTGGTGTTTTTCAGTAGAGATATAACACCAGAAAAGTGCAGAGGTCATATATACAAATATTCAACGGATCCATGGCTTCCAACGGTGATGATAAGAGGCAAGAGCTCAGACTGGGTTCTGCAAACAACCAAGGCAACAACAATTTGCCGGAGTTAGAGGGTTCTGCTTCCAAGACCATAAGTTCCACCAGTTCCCTGAACGCCGCGTTTTTCCATGCCGCTATTGCTCAAGAAAGTTCTACAATCCTAAGGCGCTGAGGCCACCAGAATGCCCATAAGCAGCAGCTGCAAGAAAATCGAATCCCATTCTGAATACCCTGCCAACTGACAGATTTCAGTACCCTCTTGTAGGACAACAACCTGCTCTTGGTATGTTTGCTTCCAATCGCAGATTTTCTAGCAATTTTTGAGTTGCAGAGAGTGGACCTTATCAACTATTCAGCTCACATGGAGCAGTGCACACACAACTTTTCACGTCAATTTACCATCGAGCTCTTTGTCTTCTGTGAAAAGGGCCAACAATGACTTCGAATCGGCGTGTGAAAAGGGCCAGAAACGAAGATCCCAGCAGCACAATACAACCCCTGGTTGTATGGTTACCCTTAGTACGGAAGATGTGGAGCTGAATTGTCATTGCATCTTTGAGGCATTGAAAAAAAATTATATTATTTGAATGCATTTTGGAACTATCATTGTCCCTAGCTTGTTTCAGGAATAAATTTGAGCTTTTATCTTGCATCCCATTACCCAGACTGGCCATGAAATCTGCACAGTGCACTTCTCAAACATATACTTTGTTATGGTATAATCAGTGCACTTCATAACAATATTCTTCATATTATATAATCAACTCTATGATATATTCATAAAGCTTGGAAATCTTCAAATGTGGGAGTACTTCACTGTCAAACAGAAACATGATTTACGGATTGCATAGATTTTTTTTGGAGAAAGAAAAAACACTTTCTTTCATTATAAGAAGAAAAGAAGTTTCTCCTGACCGCAACTTACATGTCAGATTTTCAAAAAAATATACAATCTCTCTCTATATCCTATCTCAACCAATCTCTGATTATGGAATAAGGATTCTCATCCTACCAAAAAAAAGCATGTTCTTCTCTGAGTAATCTTTAAAATGACATAGAATGGAAGGGCCTTGTAGTCTTTAAAATCCGAAAACCACTGTATTTCCTGAGTAACTCTAAAATTAAGCATATGGAAAACTCAGAACCAGACAGAAACCACACATTGACAACTAAGGAAGAGATTGTCAGAATCAGAAACCAGAGGAACAACTAAGGAAGAGGTGGTTCACATCTTAGAATTTTCACGGCATAGGCTGCACCTACCTGTTATCATTTTAAAATATATTTAAATCTTTGAATTCTATGATATCTTAAATTTATTTTAATTTTAAATTTTAACAATTAATCAATTCAAAATTATATATATGTGATTTTCTTTCATTTAATATATATAGATATATTATTTTTAAAAATAAGTATATAATTTGTATTCTTGAATCACTCTTAATAATCTAGACAATTATTTGTAACATGATTGGATTTTTTTATATTTATAAATTTTAAACTATCAACCTTTAAATAAGAATACGTAAAGAATACCATATAATCATAGATTATTCTTCATGGATTATATAATGTATATTATATAATTTTAAATTATATATTTTAAATAAAATTGGTTTATTTAATATTTTTGTTCTTTTTTTAAATTTTTATTATACATATATTAATTTTAGATCATTATAAAAATTATCATATAATGAGGGGTCAAATTTCTATTACACATGCATATTATTTTCAGGAATTTTAAAAATAATCATATATAACTTACTTGAGTTGATGATCATTTTTTAAATAGATATTTATAAATTTAGAAATCTTTTTTTTATCTCTAATTTGTTTTTAAAATATGAAATTTGTTAATTTTGAAAATTATTTTATATATATATATATAATAAAATTATATTATACATTAAATTGGCTTATATGTTAAATGAGTTAATGCATTTACTAAATATTATTTCTAATTAATTATTTTATATTTATAATTACTAAATATTATTGGTAATTAATTATTTTATATTTATATTTATATAAAAAAAAACAAATATATATATATATATATATATATATATATATATATATATATATATATATTACAATTAATTAAACAGAACTTTTATATTTTTTTTTAAATTTATAATAATAAAAATATTAAGTTATGATATTTTTGAATTAATTATATATATATTTCCTCGTTTTGTATCTTCTAATAAAAATATATCAAATTCTACATTTGCAATAAGAAGTTTGAAGAAATTTAAACATGTAAAAAGGATTTTTAAAAAAACATAAAGATAAAACCATTTTTAAATTTAAAATAAATATACAAAATATTTTTTTATTAATCAATTACATATTTAATAATATTTAATAAATTTTTTTAGAAATATATGTTGGTTTTTTGAGAAATATAAGTTGGTTTGTTACTCGGGAAAACTAGAATAGACTCAAAATCTCAATCTCATGGTTATGTGGTTCGCCTCTAGTAAAATTATAACATACTCAAAATCTCAACATTTTCAAGAGAGGAGAGGACACATTTCTTACTTATTGATATAAAACTAAGAACTAAAAATAAAAAACTAGGCTACATAAAGCACTAAGAAACTAAGTGACACAAATGAAGAGCATGAAGAGATAAGATAGAAAAAGACTAGTCAGTGTGAGATTTGTCCGCTAATTATGGTCCAACATTCTTCTTTAGGGCCATATTCAAAGGATTTCCAAGTGAGGAGGAGTTCTATAAATCTAACAAGAAGCATCCCTAATTCGCCAACTTATCTGCATTTTAATTCCCAACTCGTGTGATGTGAGAAGGATGACCACTAGAATAGCATTAGAAAAATTTTGAGGATGGTATAACAATGTCAAGATAATAATGTCAACCATGGAGGATTCAAGATAATAATGTCAACCATGGAGGATGATTCACAATTTTTTGGAATGAAAAAAATATAAAAAAATAAAAAATACTTTTTTCAACTCATATTTTCAAATTATCTCTCACGAGCGGAAAGCACTTTTTGGATGTGAAATTTAATTTTCAAGGAGTACCCATTTTGCATACTTTCAATGATCCATGTTACATGAAAAATGAGAAATGCATGAAAAAGTGTGATTGCAATCACATTTTTTCATGTATTTCTCATTTTTCGTGTAGGAGGATCCATCGAACGTAGCAACATGAGTACTCCTTAGATGAGGAATTAAATTATACATCCAATGAGTTCTCCCACTCGACATTCGAGTAAAATCATAGGGAGATAAGTTGAAAATGTAGATTTTTCTTTCTTCCTCTAAAATTTGATGATATAATCTAATATTATTTTATTATTTCAAATATTATTTTATAATATTCCTTAGAAGGCTCATTTTAGACTTCAAAATTTTGCATGAAGGAAGGAGAAATACTACTCATATGAGTAGGCTCTCACCCTCTAACCACAAAATGTTATGTTGATCTACGTGCTATGAAGGGATTCGTGGATCATATTAAAATGAGGTTGAGAATCTCCCTTCACCACAAGTTTGGTGTAGCCTTGAGTTTGGGTAGTCAATAGTCGGTTTCTCCAAGGCATTCAATTTTTCATTTATGGTTATATCCCACAAATATTAAATAAATGTAGATAGGGAATCCCAAATGATCCTCGAATATACTCGACATAGCCCACCTCGCCCGTTACTTTTTGAAATATCATCAAAATCGAGCTTAGAAATTAGGGGGAGGAGGGCTCAGGAAAAGGGAATGAGAATTTTGCTCAAGAAGAGAGGGTGCAATTATGACCCCTAGAGTAGGGAACAAGTTCTAAATAGGTCGGGAAAATTCAAGCTAAAAAACAAATTCTAAATAATCAATTCAAATTTGTAAGCCAAGAGGTCGTGAAGTTAGCCAAGAAGGTTGAACTCATTAGGGTCCCATAATAATAGGGTTCTATGATTTTTGAATTAACTTTGATTATCTTGTAAATATGTACATACCTTTTTTTGCAAGTTATTTTCCATATTTCAAAATAATAATAAAAAAAAATGAAAAGAGGGTAAAAAGTGTTGGGTAAAAGAAAAAAGATCAAAGGACTTGAAAAGAAAATATCAAAAAGAATAAAAAATGGACCCCAAAAAACAAAAAGAGATAATAATAAGACAGAAGAAAGGATGCAAGCCAAAATACCACTACTTTTTACTTTAATTGCAAAAATAAAGATTATGTGTCGTTTGTTCAAAATGCCACATAATCCGTGATGAGTTAAAGAGTTTAATCTTAATTTTTTTCATGCTTTAAATTTCATGTTTATAGATAGAGAATAAAGATCCGTCAAATAGTTTAAACTTGACAAATCAAGAGATAGGGTTAGAGGATAAATGAGGAGCTCAATAGTTTAACTGGGAGCCCTCGAATGAAATAAGGTTAGAATTGTGATGGTTTATGCTTTTTAAAAGAAAACTCGGGATCCAGGGTTGCAAGCTCAAATGCACCCATGCAAATAATGAAAAAACGGTAGAAAAAATGATGGGAAGGTAGGAAAGCGCTTTATAACACATGTATAAACATCATCTCGGAAAATTACTAATTTCCTTCCCCGAAAGTATTCCATTATTAAAAACCTTCGCTATAAAGGTTTTCAAAGATACTTTCCCGACTTTTTTGGACCAAACCCAAGGCTTAATGATCGATTGGTATTAAGTATTGGATTCCCTCTTCATAAAAAAACCCATTTCTCGAACATTATCACTCCTTTTCCTAAGTTAAAACATCTTTTTGCTAACGAAAAGTAAAAACCCCTTAACTAATTTCATTTCATATAAAAACATTCAAAAAACCCACAAAATGCTATTTATCCTAAGTGTAAGTGTAAAAAGTTAAGTATAGCACCACCATTATGAAAAAACATGCCAAAAACACTTAAAACACACTTTACTTAGTGTTTATATGCATTTCGCTCATTCAATTTTATATTAACAATTAACTTATTTTATTAATTCCCTTATAATACCCCATCCCATAGTTATATTAATTCGTTACGTATTAAAATACCCCAAAACCCACTTTATTAATGTTTAACCTATGGTTTTAATATTCCACGGACATATTTCGCTTTTCACCATAGGTTAAAATATATATATTTTATTTAAAACCCACCTACTTGGCCACATTACACCGTAAATCACTCATTTTCCGTGTAAATCACATATCCGCATAACTCGTAAATACATTAGAATTTATGTTTACACATGTTTTAAACGTATTGTATTAACCCCACCATATAACAACTCTCTCGAGCCCCACGCCCATCCACCCAGCATCCTTAGCGATAGATCTCGACCATTCACAATCCTTCTACTAGACCAACGAACCACAAAATATCTCATTTTCAATAACAGATTGTTAATCCATTTTAGATTTACAAAATAGGTGGTATTTCCCTCCCCACTATCCTCCACGCGTCCTTTTTTCACTGTATCGCATTCGATTACGAAATACCACAAACCACCATCCAAATGTTGCGATAACCACTTGGTGGTATCTAAGTCCCCGATGCCAAAAACCACCTCCCTTTGATTTAACCCGCATTGAATGCGTATACGCTTTAAACCAAATTTTCTATAAAAATTGCATATTCACACATTTAAACCTTTTTCTACATTTTTCCTCGCTTTCGTTTAACCCTTTCCGATTAAAGAAAAGACATCGATGCCCCTAGTTCATGGCCAAACAACTAGAATTCGGCCCAAATCCACCGATTTTACCACACAGACCTACCAATTTGCGTTTAAAAGACTTCAAACAAATTTTTCCGAAAGCATCCAGACGTCATAGAAACCCTTCTCCGAGAGTCAAAATACCGTAATAATGTGTATTTTTCAAGAAAATACTATTTCACATCCGAAAAAACTATACTTGTGAATTTGCTTCCTCGTGAAGCATGTTTGCCTATAGAAATACCTTTATGGCCTTTAAAAAATTGTATTTACCATAGAAACTCGATAAAATCACGTTTTGAATATTGTAACTTGTTTTAAAACAAAATTGAAGAAAGTTTAGCCTTTTTCATACCTCGTAAAAACTATTTGAATAATTCAAACCATTTTATAAATGCTCATAACCCCTTTTTGTGCATAAATTAGAATGATTTAGGTCTATTTTATCCAAGAAAAGATAAGAAATCCTTGTTAAAGCTTCCTTCTAAGTCTCAGAAGGTCTAAAGAGTAATTTTGGAGCAAAATTGAAAGAACCAAGAAAAACTCTAATCGTACCTATATTGTTGTTCAAAGAGACCTATGTCATACCAAAAATACATTCTCAGAAAGAGTCTAAGCTTGCGAAGAGTATTAAAAACTCAAAAACTTCCCACCGAAGGAGTTTTCTCATATATACCTCCTTCTTCATCATATGTTCCTATACTTCCGCGTATAAATTCCCAATAACCCTCTTCGTAAATTGGATGTAGAAGGTAATCCATTCGTCACCATTTTCCGGACTTCCCTAACTTAAAAGTATCCACCGAATTCGCTTAAGTGTAAATTTCATAGACCGTTTTTTTCACCCATCGATAAACATGTTTACAAGTAGTATACAACCAAGGATAAACAATGAGATAAAGAAAGTGTCACAACTATCGCAGTAAAGCAAGAATTAGATATTGGTACGTTTACGAAAATCACACAGAGATTAGAGTCTAGCACAAACTCGCTTCTATAAATTGCCAAAATACTTGCCAATGAGAGTGTTTTCCTTAGAGGAAGGAGGTGGTGGAGGACAATTTGAAGAGGCACAAGATGGGGGCCTAGTGGAGAATGAGGTTGTACCTCAATAAAGAAAAAAGCCCCTATGGTTAGACTCTGGGACCAATCATTTTCAAGGATCTATGATAAACATGACACAAATTATAAACTTAGACTCTATAAAATTCTGGTCGCTAAAAAAGAAGACTCAATTCAAATTGAAAAACCAAATGGGTCCTTTCATTTGCAATCACAGGGAAACAGTGTAGAGGTTAAAAAATAGTTAATGAGTATAAATTTGATGAAAGTTTCTTATGGAACAATGATCCTCATTGAATACTCAAGAAGATGAGGGTAAATGAACTTAACCCCTTATATTCATGATAAAATTCCCCGCATTTTGAACATTTTTCCACTTAGCGTAATGGTCGGAAAATACATTAATAGAAACAACAAACAAGGTGATACTAGTCACATTTTGAAGACGGTAAATCGCAGGATAGAACCACAAAGAGGACTGTGAGAAGAAGGCACTATAAATTGAACAATAACAAATCGATTCAAGATCGATACAATAAATCCAAAGTGGACAAAGAGAAAGAAACAATTGAGGTTTAGTTGAAGAAAATCCAAAAAAGAACACAAATACTACTACATTTATTGAAAATGAACAGAACCTCGATAATTCAAAACACTCAAATGATTGAAAAACATAAAACACAGAAGAATATTCATCAAAGAAAGCAAGAGGGATACAAGATAGTGATATCAAAGAAAAGTACAAATAAATCAAAGCTAAAAATGAAGAGATCAAGAATCATATCTATTCGCCGTATCTGTGCGTACTCTAGGGAATGCAAAATAGGCTTCTTCGCCCTTGATTATGCAAATAAAAAGTTGCTAATGATAGTGCTACGTGCCCAATAGTGCCTAAACCTACAACAAGAATAGATTATAAAAGAAGGTTGACTTTGAAGTACCAACAGATAGCATTTGTTCCTTAGATCAAATTGAGCCACAAACAAAGCTCATAAATGCTTTATTCTACTATGACTACAAAGGCAATGAGTGCCTTAAACTCTAGAACACTATAACAAATTTGAGAGACCGCATTAGATTGAAAAATCTTCTTCCTATGCTAAAGACACTAGAATCAAGTCTTTATAAGAATCGGTGACTGAGGTAGGGTATGACCCTTCAATGTAAAGCAGCAGAAGAATTGGTGAAAAATAAAAAATGCCGACATTGCGCACTTAGAAAGAAATTAAATCGCTTCAACAGAACATCCTCATGCTAAAGAGATTGTGCAAGAGGCAAATCGTAAAGATGAGATGATGATTCTCATACTACAAATGATGCTACGTATTAGGGAAATGGAGATTGGAAATGGACAAGCTTGTCCAAGAAAAAGAAGTCAGCAAAAACTCAAAGTGTTCCTTCTACAAATATTCCCATGGTAACAACAAATAGCCTCCTTGAACTTTATAGAGGAGTTGGCACCAAAATTCTCATTGGCCGCAACCGTGCCAATTACTTTCCACTACTGCCACTTAATCTTCCACTTCGGCTAGCAGCAACAAATGATGAGGCCAACAAACTCATTAAATCCATTGAAGAGATGTCTATACATAATAATTAAATCAATAGACTAAAAGAACAAATTAAGAAATCAAGCATGCCAAAAATTAGCACAAATAAATTATAAGACGAAGGAGAAAAAGGCCAAAAGGTTAGGTGAATAGTTAAAGATGGTTGAAGCAGAGTTAACCTTGAAAGAGCCAATGGCCCTGCATAAAGAATCATCAATGGTCCAAGATAATTGAGCTGCTAATGATACTTGGCCTTCCATTCGTGTAATTTATGAACAAAAGGACCTAATCAAAGCAACCAAAGAAGAAATTTTGAAGACAAAGGGAAGAGCTAGTGCTAAGCCCCAAGAAGCCCCAGAAATAATAAATTTCATCAACACTAAAAACAAGCAATAATTGGATGAGATAGAGTAACTTACAGAAATGAAACAATTTTTTGAAGTGAGAAAGGTAATTTCAAAGAAAAACTGATGAAGCAACTAGAATAAAAGTGTCAAAACATGAACATAGTCATTGTACTTAGATTCATGGTTAAGTTTGGACACCTTAAGACAAAAAGGCTCGCCAAACATTCTTTTTATAAATGATAAATTAATGAAGCAAGAAGATTATAACAAGAAGATCAAACAGATTTTTCCAAATAACAAGTAAACAAGGAAGATTGGCAAGGAGTAATTTCATGTGAAAATTGTTGCACAAAAGTGTTGAAGATTTGTTTACGCATGAGATAAAACATTCTATGTGGTCAAGCCAAACTTGTTAGATACACAAGAGGTCGATGAGAATTTTAAAACTTGCAAATATCAAGTTAAATGATGAAGAATTTTGGCAAAATCTTACATCGACTTACCGTAAAAGACAATTTACAATGAAATAGGATGAAAAATGTAGTGATGTTTTTACACAAGAAATGATTTTGGACAAATGGTGAAATAGTCCAATAGTAGGTTAAAGAGTACGTTGGTTAAAGTGTATCGATGAGAAGATAAAGTTTCAAAACGGATTGAAGATATTTTTACCGCATTAAAGACAACAAACAACCACCGCGCCCAAATCCAAACAAAGATTACTATTTAATTTAAGTAAAGTAGGACAAATTTTGTAAGTTTGTTATGCACTGCCACTAACTTTTGTAATAGATATTTTATTTTCTCTTAGAAAATTCTATGATTTTTCTAGTATATTTTGTATTACTTTTTGTATAAATACTTCATCCTTTGAAGTATTATTAGAATAATTCAATATTTCTAGTCAATATTTCTCGTTACCCGAATGGTTTTTGTACTTAAGTTTTGTCATAATGGGATCAAATCAATGTTAATCATATTTCAAGATTCATGTGTTGGGCTACTTAAGTGAAGTACTTTCACCGTTATTTGTTAAATATCTTTATGTTTTCCATTCTATGTATAAATGTGTTCTAATTTTAATGAAATCAAAGAAGGATCTATCAGACCTGTTAAAAGCACTATGTTATTTACTAGTTTCATTTTTTAATGTTTTCTACTTATTTCCAAAGTTAGAACCCTTAATTTCTCCCTCTTTCGAATGAATTTTATCTACTTCATTCCTTATCCGGATTAAAGAATTCTTGATTTCTCTTTTTGGTCTCAATTAAACCACTTCACCAATCACCCTCAAAGATCTTGAGTGACTATGCTATCTTGCCTCGAAAATATTTGACTTTAGACCTTGATCTTGACCTATCTTTCTTAAGACATTGACTCCATTTTCCCCAATGGAAAACGATCTATCACTATCCATCTCAATAAGTGATTTTTCCTCCACCAAACCAAACCAAATTGTTCCATATAACTAGCTTAAAATCTTATATAAAAACAAATTTAAATCTTATGTAGAAAGCCCTCTCTAAGCCTTTGCCAGATCCTAAAGCTTGAAAGTAGGCATGTGGTCTCTAATATTATTTAAACTATAAAATCAAAATCCTGTACAACCTTTGGAGACTATTAGAGCATAAATATACCTAAGTGGCCCCATTGGGGAATTAATCATAATCCTCGCTTTTAAATACGCTTCAAGTGGTATTTTTATTATATTTTCACCTTAAAGACCTGCTTAAAAGTTGCAGGCGTTATCATTAAAAATTTTAACTTTGGTCAAGAATCTACTATACCCATTCAAACTGTATCAACAAGGTCCTTCATTACAGTAGATAATCTTGATGGGGTAATTGGAAAAAGAATGAAAAGTAGAATATTTTAGGGTCAAAGCCTTAGTTAGACAAATTCTCTTCCAGGTCAGCTAGCAACTATACAATACATTGAGTTTGACTTTAATTTTTGGAAATATCTTTTATTCGGTAAACAAATCGAAAGTGATTTAAATAGCACTCGTTATAGATCCTAATTTTATTTCATGTCTTGAAATTAAACAAGAAATTGTTTCAACATATTCTCAATCAAATATCTGAAACTATGACAAACTTGATGAAATAAATGCTAATATACTTAAGTGAAAAGATGAAGTTGAGTTTTCAAAGACTAAACTGAATTAGATGTGTTATCACTACCCCTAAGCCTTCTACCACTCATTTAGATAATGGCCTTTTAGATTCCCAAGGTTCATCTCTGGTTTATTACCGATCATACATTATCTCCACTACACTTCATTACACATATCCATTTATTCCCTAAACAACCATTCCAACCTAGAGTATTATTCTCCCATCCTCCCACCCCCACCTCATCTCTCCATCCACTAGTTTTCTTCTTCCGCATTTTCCAATACATTGCAGAAATTCTGAATAATAGCTGAATTATTCACCGAGATTATCCCCATTATACACTATTTAAGCTTCATGCATAATACATAACCTCTTCTCTACAATTGATCAACACCTATGGAAATAGAAGCCAGCCGCATGCGCACATTGCACATAATCAAGCACACATATAACATAGTATGTAATGGGGAAAGCTTATAGCTGAAAACCCCCAACTATCTCGTATAATAAATGATAGAGAACATGTAACAATACATAGCACAACTTCTCACATCTCTCGACACTATATCACATGCTACACACAAACTAGCTCTCGTATATGAACAAGTCACAAGTTCAAATATCTTCCACCTCGTCCGCTCTGCCTCTATTGCGCAATCCAAGATGAATAATGATGAGAGATCAAAAGTTCAATCCCAATAGCTTGTACCGCGCAATCCTCATTGGGTAAATTCAATCAATGTGTGTGCAACTTCATGTACACTATAGTCACAACTCGATAGTAGACTCACTCCTTTTCACCCACCTCTAACACTCGTCTCCACCGAATCGTCCATGCACCGCAACAATCGATGTATTCTTTAGTTGATTTATGAGTTAATAATTAGTGAATTAATTAATAATTAATTCACACCACTCATCACTAGTGTATTTATCGCTAGACTAAATACAACTATTTCAACTAAGTTAAACCGAACACAACTCCACCAACTATCTCATCAACTCCACCAAATCCCTACATGAGTTCTGAATCAAGTCAACCATGCAATAGCTCAATCAACCCCTAGGCAAAGTGTATTTCCCTTT
Organism: Pinus albicaulis; assembly: GCA_034641835.2. Taxonomy (NCBI): domain Eukaryota; kingdom Viridiplantae; phylum Streptophyta; class Pinopsida; order Pinales; family Pinaceae; genus Pinus; species Pinus albicaulis. The sequence continues at coordinate 62,070 of JAXQQM020069930.1, read as the reverse complement.
TCCATACCGCATGTGCCACATCCAAGCGTCAAACTCATGCTCCAAGAGGATAAGATAATGTTTATAGTCCAAATATTATTAAGGGCTAATAATATTCGATCGATCTATTTTTAGACCGGCGTCTAAAAATAGACTTACCAATGTCTAAAAATAAAGGTCCATATATTTTTACCAACTTGACCAATCATCCATAAATAGCATCCCTAAATCATATGTATCATGATCCATATGTCTAAAGATAGACATAGTCTAAAAATAGACTTTGCGCCAAAAATAGCCTCGCGGGGCCCACTTAGTGAAGGCGACTTTTCACTAAGCTCCATCATCTCGTTGCATTCTTAACACTCCCTCTCAACAAGATATGGATTATCTACAACCCCTATCCCCGCCTCTCGTGCATTCGAATTTTCTCCGGTGAGTGCCTTCGTCAAGATATCGCATCCCGATCCTCCGTGGGAATGTATGAAAGCAACATGATTCTCCGTCGCACACAATCTCCGATATGATGGTACCGATATTGATGTGTTTGGATCTATCATGAACATCGGATTATTCGAGAGTTTAATGCAACTCTTTATCACAATAAATCGCGCAGGCTCCAAGTGTGACCCGAACAACCCGACCAGGATCTTCCTCATCCATATAGCTCCCCTCGCATGCACCAAAATCACCGCCATATACTCACCACCGAACTCGAGTGCCACGGACTGCCCATCGTACCAAGAAACCGTTGTCGACCGATACCCAAGATCCCTCCATGTGCTCTTTTCCGTCCGTTGGGCTCCCGGTGCCCCACCCGACATCCGTGAAGCCACATAGCTTCACCTCATCCTCCTCGTCCGTACTCACAATCCATATCCCGATGTGCCCCTAAGATAACGCAATACATGCTTGCTCGCTCTTCCAAAAGAAGCCATAGGCTTAACCATGCTTCGTGAGCCACCGGTTAACAAAGACAGCACAAGCACGGTCGGTATCGATCAGACACATAAGCGACCCCACCAATCGTCGATAAAACAAAGTGGCATCCACTACCTCGCCGGCGAGCATCCTCCTTCCTCCAACCTCCGTAGTTATAGTATCAACAGCTTGCAACCATGCATGTTGAACTTCTCCAAATATCTCCCCGGCATACTTACCTCGAGAAACAAACAAATTCACTTCCATCGCGCCGGGGCCAAATTTCCAATCCCAGAAATAATGAAGAGGCCCAAGTCCTTCATCTCAAACTCTCTAGCAAGATCCTCCTTGCATGAAAGTATCAACAAATACTATCACCTATTAGAATCAAATCATCTACATAAAGTACAATGATTAGCAACTACTCTCCACCACAATCAGTATAGGTTAGGATCCGCCCTACTCTTAGAGAATCCAAGTCCGGTGAAATAACTGTCGATTCTGGGGTGTACCTGCCATCGAGGTGCTTCTGTTTCAACCCACATGCTGCTCTCTTGAGTCCGCACACATGGGACTCGTCGTCGAAGATCCCCCAAAACCTTTGGGCTGCTCTATGGGACACCTCCTCCTCAATGACTCCATTGAGGAACGTAGTCTTCACATCCATCCGATGAATGTGCCACCCCCATCTCACCGAGAGCAAGAATCGTCCGCATGGAAGAATACCTTGCGACAGGTGCAAAGGTCTCCTCATAATCGATCTCCTCTATCTGTGAGAAGCTCCTCGGGCACAAATCTTGCCTTATACTTCTCCACACTCCTGGCCACCGCCGCTTCACTTTGTAGATCCATCTCGAACTCACTCACCGATTTTCCCTTCCGGTCTTGGGACAATCTCCTGCGGCATTGTTTCTCGAAAATCGACCGCGCCCTCCACCGTGGCATCTACCCATGCGAGGTCCTCCACGCTCTCGAAAGAGGATGGCTCTATCATGACACATTTTCTCACAAGAGCCATGTATCCAATGTACTTGTCCGCGGACTGCCTCTATCTCAGACCGGGGGTCGTAGGTGGTCCTACAACCTTCTCTCGCATTCCTGGAGCCGCCGTCAAATTTTCCGGGAGGCGTCTCCGCCTCTCGATGGTTGCCTTACGAGTGGTCTTCTTCCACTCCATGAACTTCCTCTTGTGGCTTATCCACATCTTGGAAGCTCATCCTTAGAACTAATAGCCTCCCTTTCCGCATGCAAGTGTGGCCCTCTCCCTGCCAAACACTTCCGGCTTTCTCCCTCCTCGAAATTTGGATATCTCATCACATACGCTCTTGTGACCGTTCCCCTGGAAAATACACACGATAGTTGTGGGGCGTACGTTGGTACCCCACAAATATCCCAACCTCTCGTTGGCTTCTGGCCCGCATTCTTCCCCCGGGCATCCTTCATCACATGAATGTAAAATTGTGTGAACCAAAAATCCTCAAATGGGAAATATCAAATTTCTTACCGTAAACGCTCTCGGGGTGTACTCACATGCTAAGTATCTTGTGAGGACAATGGTCTCCGCACACATACCAGCGTTGTTGCATGCCCGCCCACAAGTGAATGGGTAGGCCCCATCATGCAACATCGCCCGTGCGCACCCACGATCGTTCGTTCTTCCGCCGCAACCCCGTTCGCCGTGGGTTGCGAGGTGTTATGATCTCTCTTCGAATTCTTTCCTCGCGTCGCAAAAGTACTTGAATTCGCCGCAGATGAATTCATCACCATTGTCACCCTAAGAGCCTTCACCTACTTCCCCGATTCCTTCTCCACCGCCGCCCTTGAACTCGTAACTTTGACTATGTCTCGCTTCTTCTCCGCATGAAGAAGATCCAACACTTCCGAGAATAATAATCAACAAAGATCACATAGTACCCGTGCTTTGGTCGTCGAAGCCATCGAGGTGCTGGTCCACACATCGTTCTGTGAATTTTCCCCAAGGATCGTCGTGGTGCGACTATCCTTCTCGTGAAAGGTGGATTTCACAAATTTTCCCAAGGCACATCCCTTGCATCGATCTCGACCGTGCAGCAATTTCTTAGGGAAGCCTGTGAGAAACTGCGTAACTTCAAGTTCCTGTTGAAGGTGGCCCAATCTCCGTGCTGCTGTACCGCCATCATCCCTCGCTCACCACTCGTTTTGCTCATGCCATTGCCGCACGCCCATCTACTTGCAATTGATAAAGGCCCTGACTTGAACCCCTATCTTCCGGATTTCTCCGCTTGTCTTACCGCGCAGAAAGCTCTTCTCGCCGAAGACAACATCATATCCCTTGTCTTCTAACATTGCCACAAAGACAAGATTCTTCTTTAATCCTCGGGAACATGCATCACTTCCTTCAATACGAAGGGTTTACCAAACTCCCTCTCAAAGGAAATGGTACCGATACCGGTCGCACCGTATCTACCATCATCGCCCATCTCGATGTGCACTCCAAGATCTTTCATCCGTACCGTAAAACAAATCTAGACGATCTCTCGTCATGTGAAAAGACGCACCACCGTTCAAGAACCATACCGATCCCATCACACTTGAGACCAAGCATGCAATCAGTGAAAAATCCAGCTCAAACTACGAGGCTAAGGCCTTCGTCGGCAGCATCCACAGCCCCTCGCTATTTTTCTTCTTTTGCGGACAATTTGTGGCATAATGTCCATGCCGGTGATGCGAAAGCACTCACTCGACATGTCCCTGGCTTCTTGCCTTTCGCACCGAATGAGAAGCTTTCTTGCTCTTCCCCTTCTTTGCTTTGGCAGCCAGCGCAATTTTCTTCATCGATGCCTTTGATGAAGATCCATCCTCGGTACTCCGCCTTATCTCCTCTTGCATAAGATCCGACCAAAGTCGCTCCCATGTCGGCAATTTCTCCCGACCATTGACAGAGTCCTCGATAGGAATTCCAACTCTTCGAAAGACCAAGGAGAGCCAAGTCCACCAAGTCCTCTTCATCTACGTCACCCCCACACTTCCCGCCCGATCCCTCGCACGGGTGAACTTCGTGAGGTACTTGGCATACCGTCGCCTTTCCCCATCTTTACGTGCTCGGGCTTATCCGAGCGCTGTCTCCCTTCGGTCGCTCTCGCTTTGAACAACATGTCAACACTTTCCACATCACATGGAGAAGCTTTACCACAGCAGGGTCGGATACAATGTGATCCTTCATGCCCTCCAACATAATCCTTGGACATTTTGGTCGTCTTCTTTTGCCAAGCCTCAACTTGAGTGGGAAGATCAAGAGGGCTTTTGGGACTTCAAAAGATTCATGAACTCTCTCAGCCCATTGTCATCTAACACCGCCTTCTCCATCCTCGTCCTTCCATGCAACATAATTTGGAGTCGCCCTCAAGGGCATACTCCAATCGCAATCCGTTGAAGACATTTTGACTTCGACACCAAGAAAACACCGCCGCAAATTCAATTCCACCAGCCTCAAAACTCAACCACTTCGATATGTGAGAACAAATTATTTCTAGCACAGAGATCGACCGTAGGGCATTTATCGGATATATCACCAAAGAAAGGATGGACCCGCAGGCTACCTCGGCCCACTTACAAACTCGTTCAATTAAATAAATTGTAATCACTATAATAGATCCGATGATCAATTTCGCTCCGATACCATGTATAAATTTGAATAATAGTTTCAATTACTCACCGATACATTCCTGATTACACACTATTTAAGCTTCATGCATAATACATAACCTCTTCTACAATTGATCATCAATTTTTGGAAATAGAAGCACTACATGCGCACATTAAAACATAATCACACACATATAACACAAAGATAATGGGGAAAGCTTATAGCTGAAAACCCCAACTATCCGTATATTATAATGATAAAGAACATGTAACAATACATAGCACAAATCTCCTCACAAATTTCTCCTCAAGACTATATCACATGCTACACACAAACTAACTCGTATATGAACAAGTCACAAGTTCAAATCTTCTTCCACCGTTCCGCTCGCCTACCGCGCAATCCAAGATGAATAACGATGAGATCCAAGTTCGAATCCCACCGGCTTGTACTTACGCAATCCTCATTGGCAATCTCAATCAGCCAGTGTGCAACCATGCATGCCTATAGTCACAACTGATAGTAGACTCACCCTTTTTCACCCACCTCTAACACCTGTCTCCACCGAATCGTCCATGCACCGAATCGATGTATTCTTTATTTGATTTATGAGTTAATAATTAGTGAATTAATTAATAATTAATTCACACCACTCATCACTAGTGTATTTATCAATTAGACTAAATACAACTAGTTCAACTAATTTAAACCGAACACAACTCCACCAACTCGTCTCATCAACTCCACCAAACTCTACCACATGAGTTCTAACTCTAAGTCAACCATGCAATAGCCCAACTAAACCCTAGGAAAAGTGTATTTCCTTCCGCGACTCGCATGTGCCACATCCAAGCATCAAACTAAAGTGCTTCAAGAGGATAAGATAATGTTTATAGTCCAAATATTATTAAGGGCTAATAATATTCGGGATCGATCTATTTTTAGACCGGCGCCTAAAAAATAGACTTCGCCTCAATGTCTAAAAATACAGGTCCATATATTTTTACCAACTTGACCAATCATCCATAAATAGCATCCTCGCAACTCATAGACCATGATCCATATGTCTAAAAATAGACTTTGTGCCAAAAATAATCACAAGCCCACTTAGTGAAGGTGACTTCTTTTCACTAAGCTCCATCATCTTCACAGTATTCTCAACATGACATCATTCTCATCTCCTAGCACCTCTTCATATTTCCAACTTGATGTTTTGGTTTCTCAAATGCACATTTTCCAAAGACTTCTTCTTATATCCCCATCTCAACCGGCAAGTTCTACAACTACATCATCAAGTGCTTCTACCGCTCCAAGTACCTCCAATTTACCCCCAAGCCAACCTAGAATTTAAGCCATGGCTACTAGATATGTTCTCTTGATTCTTCCATCCTGGCCTACATGACATGCCCAGGACTATCAAAACAAAAATACCTCAATTTGATGCAACCACTCAATACACTACCCAAAAACATGTAAATAAGATGACATATAATTTTGAGCTTCTCATGAACAGATGATTCTATGTAAAAATGAGACTTTTTGCTCAAACACATCCTGGGGAAGTGAAAATGGTTTAAAGGTTTAAATCTGGTATTATTGTTGACTGAAATGTTGTTTCACAGATTATTCATCAATAAATGGGAAAAGAATAAAAATCCTCTTCAAATCTTGTCTAAATTCGAAAGTATAAAAAGAGCACCCAAATGAGACAATCCATGATTTATTGCACTAGATACAACAGCATTTATAATGAAATCCCTATTAATCTCAAACCCACTCTAGACTCTTCCCTTCTCAAATTCCTTGATGAATTTGACACAGACATAGCTTATCAATTAAGAGAGAGAAATCCAAAAACTTTAGACAAATGCAGACAAATGTTGTTAGTGTAGAGACAAATTTGTTGGCTAGAAAAAGTAGATTAAGGAATGAGAGGAGAGTAACAATAAAAGAAGAAGCATCTAGTTCAGATTTAAAATTAGATCAATTAGCCAAAACTTTAGAGAGAATGATGGATAGATTAAATAATATAGAAAGGAGGCCACAATAGGATAACCAACAGCAAATTAGAAATCCCAACTTTAGGAAAAATACCAACACAGGAAAATCTAGAGAATCAGCACTTGATCAAACAATAAGACCACCTTTCCAAGACAACTATGCTGAAATTTCTCATCAGAATGAAGATTATTAAGACACTATAAATCTAATAAGTATCAATGATGATAATACTATCTTTCTTACACAAGAAAATCAAGAGTTATATGATTTACAACAAATGCAATTAGATTCTGGTGAATCATTTGATTACAAGCAAGGTTATGATTTTTCTAACAATGAAGTACATAAGCAGTATAACCTTAGGAGGAAGAAAAACATAGAGCCTTCTACTAAGAAATTTTTTCAAACACAAACTAAGAAAACAGTAGAAAATTATTCCCAGGGAAAACAAGCAAAACTCAAATTCATCCAAGAAAATTTCAAGCCCTAAAATTTCACCTAGTCCTAAGATTGTTGGCATAACAGATGAAGTTGTCCAAAAATCAACAGATTCACAAAAATCTGCTACCGTAAAGACAATTATTTCCGATAAAAAAAACAATTTTATACTCTAAAACACCCACTACTGATCCAAAATCAGCTAATCCAAAAGTTGCGACTGCTAAAACAACTTCTAAAAATACAAAATCTGCAAAAACATCTACTGCTTCTCAAACTACTCTTGAGAAAACTAAAAATGTTAAGACAGTAGAAACTCAAACTAAAAATGAGAAAACAAATGTAGAAAAAGAAGACAAACCTACTCAAACTACAATTACTAAAGAAGAGATAATTCAGCTAAGTAAATCACAAGCTCCATTTAATATCTAAGCCGAAATTTTAAAATTAAAAATACCAATTCCTTTGACAGAATTGGTAAAACATGATTTGTACAAAACAACTATCACTGAAACCCTAAACATGAAAGATGGAGAAGATTCTGTAAATCTAAGTGATGATCAACTAGAGTTAATTTTTGGTCCTGATGTTAATGTAAAACACCAAGATGGAGCAGTTCCACCGTTTTACATTAGCTTAACTGTTTATGATCAAATATTACACAATGCAATGCTAGATTTAGGGGCTTCACACAATTTAATGCGAAAAGCTAAAATGGAAACCATGAATTTAGATATCACTAGGCTTTACAAAGATCTCTTTTCATTTGATTCCAGCAAAGTCAAATTTTTAGGTTTGATTAAATAGTTTTTTGTCACATTAGCTCAATATCCTGGTAAAAGCATACTCATGGACATTTTAGTAGCTGACATCCCTCTCAAGTATGGAATGCTCTTATCTCGCTCATGGGGAGCCAAATTACAGGGATCTCTACAACTTGATATGTCATATGCAACAATATCTATCTTTGGTCAACCAAAGAAACTTTATAGGGAAACATTGATGAAATATATGGTGATTAATGTAGGAAGACCAAGAAATTACCCAATTTACACTACACCTGCTGACATGGATTCATTCATTTTATGCAACCCTGAAACTAATATTGAAATAAAAATTGAACTAAAAGATAAAAACAAAACACCATACAATGAAAATATCTTTCATGAATCATTATGGCATCTAGATTTTGATGGTTCAGTTAATAAATTAGGAGCAAGAGCAGGATTTTGGATAACTAATATGGAATACATTCATGCAGAAGGCCATGCTTTCAAACTAAATTTTAAATGTACCAACAACATGGTTGAATATGAAGCTCTTATTCTAGGACTACAGATTGTTAGGAATTTAGGAGGTAAAAGAATATCAAGTATGGGAGACTCAAAGTTAATTGTAAAACAGATAACTGGAGAATATTATATTTATAATCCAAGGTTAACCTGATATAGAGAAACTATTTTAGATTTGATTAAAGAATTGTTAGAATGTGATTTTTCTGCAATACCAAGAAAACAGAACATACAAGCTCACTGCTTAGCAACCTTTGATAGTACCTGTAATATTCCATTTAAACCAAATCATAGATATACTGCAGAAGTAAAACATAGACCTATAATTCCTGATAATCTTAAATATTGGAAAATTTTCTCACAAGATGAACAGATTTATCATTTCATGAATAATGAAGGATAATTTCATAATTGTAAATTAGATACAGATTGTACCATAGATTAGAACTTAGATAGTGAAAATGATTTGAATAATGTAGATGTAAATAACTCAATTTTTGCTAAACCTACTAAATTTATTCAATCAGATATAGATCATTTATAAAAAGTAGAGATTGAAGAGTTAGCAGATGATGAATCTGATATTTTGAACCTAAAAGATAACTTTTTACCAAAAGTCTTAACTCCTTTAGAAGATCTATTTGACTCTAATGATGTTGCAAGAAAACCTAAAATGGAGCCACTAAGATCTAATATTGAGGAATGTAATATTGGTACAGAGTTAAAACCTAAGATGATTAAACTTTCCAAAGCTTTACCTCGGGAAGAAAAAGAAAAATACATAGCCCTTTTAAAGGAATTTCGGGATGTTTTTGCTTGGAGTTATGAGGAACTAAAATCCTATGACACTAGCATAATACAGCATAAAATACGTATTAAAGAGGACCAAAAACCTTTTAAACAAAAGCTAAAAAGGATCAATCCTGTTTTGATGCCTTTAATTGAGAAAGAGGTAAAAATAATGTATGATGCACAAATAATTGCACCAATCATATATTCTGATTGGGTTTCTAATCTAGTTCCCACTAGGAAAAATATAGGAGAAATTAGATTATGTGTTGATTTCAGAAATTTAAATAAGGTGTCCTTAAAATATAATTACTCTTTACCAAAAATGGATCACATTCTACAAAGGGTAGTTGGTTCTTCCAGAATTTCATTGTTAGATGGATTTTCTAGATATAACTAGATTCTAGTCCAACCAGAAGACCAAGCCAAAACTGCTTTTAATACTCCATGGGGAACTTTAATGTATGTAAAAATGCCTTTTGATTTAATGAATGCAGGAGCCACATTTAAAATAGCTATGTATATAGCCTTTGAAAAGGAGATTCATGAATTTCTAGTGATTTATTTAGATGACATTACCGTATTTTCAAAGACTGATTATGAACATTTGGATCATCTCAGGCAAGTTTTTCTTAAATGCAGGAAATTTGGCATCTCTCTAAACCCTAAGAAAACTTTGTTTGCATTGGAAGAAGGTAAACTACTAGGACATATTATATCTAAAGAGGGAATTAGGATAAACCCAACTAGAATAGAGGAAATTCTAAACATTAGTCCTTCTAGGAACATTAAAGAGTTACAAGCTTTTCTAGGTAAAATTGACTTCCTTAGAAGATTCATCTCAAATCTAGCTGAAATAATCAGAGAACTTAACAATATGCTGAAAAAAGAGTCAGTACTTCATTGGATTGTTGAAGCCAAGCAATCTTTTGAATCAATTGAACAAGTTTTAAAAAAAACACCAGTCCTTATAAGTCTTGACTTTAAGAAAGATTTCATTATTTTCTCCTTTGCTTCATAACACACTATTGTTGCAGTTTTACTGTAGAAAAATGGAAAGGGATATGAACAACCCATTGCTTTCTTTAGCAAATCACTCATAGATGCCACTTTAAATTACAATATAATGGAGAAACAGGCCCTAGCTTTAGTAAAGGCCATCAAAGACTTTAGAGTGTACATTATTTTTTCACACATCATTACCTATGTTCCAAATGCAGTTGTAAAGGACATTCTAACATAGAATGGTCTTGATGGTAAAATAGGCAAGTGGATTGCCACAATTTTGGAATATTACATAGAAATCAAACCCACCAAACTCCTAAAAGGTCAAGGTTTAGCCAAACTCATGGTTGAATCAAATTGTCATGCTTTAGACATTGATTTTATTACCCAAGTAGATGATCAGGAAGAGATGGCGACTCCAGAGATCAATGAAGCCTTTTCAGACTCACCATGGTATGCAAATATTATATTTCTATTACTAAATTTACAAGCTCCTCATGGATTATCAAGAACAAAAGCTAGATTCTTAAAATTGAAGGCAGTAAGGTTTTGTATCATAGACAATGTACTATTTTGGAAAGATCATGGTGGAATTTTACTGAATTTTTTTCTTAAAGAAGAAGATGACAAAGTTTTAGAAGAATTTCATGCAGGTGATTGTGGAGGACATCTCTACTGGAAGACTACTGCAGACAAAATCCTAAGAGCTGGTTTTTACTGGCCTACATTGTTTACAGATGTAAAAATGTATGTGGCCTCCTATCACAAGTGTCCAATATTTGAAGGAAAGAAAAAGTTGTTACCCTTGCCCTTAAAACCCGTCTCAAAAGAAATTTATTTTCAACAATGGGGTCTTGACTTCATTGGTGAAATTCACCCTCCATCCTGAGCTCAACATAAGTGGATTCTGACAGCCACTGACTATTTTACTAAGTGGACAAAATCCATACCCTCCAGGCAAGCCACTGACACTGTCATAATCTCCTTTTTAGAAAACAATGTACTCTCAAGATTTGGATGCCCCCAAAATATTATCATTAACAATGCAACTGCATTCAAATCCAAAAACATGATTAATTTCTGCCATAAATACCACATTACCCTTGGCCATTCTACTGCATATTACCCTCAAGGTAATGGCCTTGCTGAATCTTCCAATAAAAGCCTTGTCAACGTCATCAATAAATTACTAGAAGATAACAAGAAAACTTGGAACAAGAGGTTAGTTAATGCCTTATGGGCAAATAGAATTACCACCAAAAATTTAATTGGTACATCACCTTACAAGCTTGTTTATGGAATGGATGTTGTTTTTCCATCTTCCTTGGGAGTACCGATAATGAAAATAATCTACGAATTACAAGTTGAGACCAATGACATTCAAAGAAGGATTAACCAAACTATTCACTTGCAGCAAACAAGAGAAGAGGTTTATCTTATGTCTCAAGTTATCCAAGATAATCTTAAGAAAATTTTTGACAAAAAATTAAAGAAGATTATTTCTACATTGGTGATAAAGTTCTAAAATGGAATTAAAGGAGAGAAGAGAAAGGTAAACATGGGAAATTTGATTTCCTATGGAAAGGACCTTATGTTATTTATGGTTACAGAGGTAACAATGCTTTCTTTTTGAAAGAGATGGATGGATAAGGTCTGCTAGGTGGACCTGTTAATGGTAGAATGTTGAAGCATTACTACTCTTCAAAAAATAACCAGTATTTAACTTTGTTTACTTTATCCATTATACATAACGTTGCAGATTTTAGATTGGATTGGATGTTTTCCTAAAAAATTTGAAGCCCAGAGAGAAGGCCCTAAGCTTTGAAAGGTCAAATATCATAAGTATGAATAATTTCAGAGTTCAGACAACAGTTATAAGGTCAGCATAGTCAAAATTCAAAGGTTACTAGTCTCAAATTTCTTGACATTTCACTATGAAATGCCATCCCCATGTGGAGCCACTGTTAGGGTCCTATAATAATAGGGTTCATAATTTTTTAATTTACTTTGATTAATCTTGTAAATATGTACATACCTTGCTTTCTGCAAGTTGTTTTCCCATGTTTGAAAATAATAATAAAAATGAAAAGAGGGTAAAAGTGCTAAAATAAAGATCATTTGACTTGAAAAGAAAAGATAAAAAAGAATAAAAATAGACCCCAAAAACAAAAAAGAGATAAGAAGAAGACATGAAATTGATGCAAGTCAAAATGCCACTACTTTTACTTTTACTGCAAAAATATTGATTATGTGCAGCTTGTTCAAAATTCCATAATCCATGATGATTTAAATAGTTTAATCTTAAATTTTTCATGCTTTGAATTTCATGTTTATAGATAGAGAATAATGATCTGTCAAATAGTTTAAACTTGACAAATCAGTAGATAGTTAGAGAATAAATGAGTAGCTCAACAGTTTAATTAGAGCCCTTGGATGAAATAAGGTTAAAGTTAGATAGTTTATGCTTTAAAAATAAAAATGGATTTAGGGTTGCAAGCTCAAATGCACCCATGCAAATAATGAAAAAATGGTAGAATAATGATGGGTAGGTAGAAAGCAATTTTATAAGGCATGGATAAACATCATCTGGAAAATTACTAATTTCCCTTCCCTCAAAGTACTCTAGTATTCAAAACCTTCAGTTAAAAAGGCTCAAAGCATTTCTCTGACTTTTATTGGGACCAGACCCAAGGCTTAGCAACTGAATGGTACTAAGTATTGGATTCCATTCATAAAAACCCATTTCCTCAACATTATCACCATTTCCTAAGATAAGATCCCTTTTCCTAAGTTAAAACACATTTTTTCTTAGGGAAAGTAAAAAAACCCCCCTTAACTAATTTCATTTCATACAAAAACATTCAAAAAACCCACAAAAATATGTATTATCCTAAGTGTTAAGTGTAAAAAGTTAAGTATAGCATCACCATTATGAAAAATATGCCAAAACACTTAAGACGCACTTTTACTTAGTGAATTTATACATATTTCCACTCATCACATTCATTTTCATATTAACAATTAACTTATTTTATTAATTCCCTTATAATACCCCATCACGTAGTTATATTAATTCATTTATTAAAATACCCCAAAACCCACTTTAATAATGTTTAACCTATGGTTTAAATATTCCATGTGACATACTCCGATTTCCCCATAGGTTAAAACATATGTTATATATATATTATTCCCGCCCAAAGGTTGTAATACACCTGTAAATCACTTTTTTGTTGTATAATTCAATATCCCGCCTATCCCATTAAACATTAGATTTTACGTTTAAACTATGTTTAAACGTATTAACTTAATTCCGCCGCATATAAAGTATCTCAGGCCCCATGCCCATGTACTGAGTAACTTCAGCGATAGATCTTGACCATTCACAATCCTTCTGCCAGATCCGATGAACCACAACGAATATCACATTTTCAATAACACGATCGTTAATCCATTTTTGATTTTACGAAATGAGTGGTATTTCCCTCCCCTCTCTCCTCCATGCATCTATTTTTAATTGGATCACATTTTTTTAGGGAAAACTGCTTACCACCCTCCAACCGTGCGATAACTGCTTGAAGGTATTTATCCTCCCTACGCCAAACCACCTACCATCTGACTTGACCCACATTGAATGCAAAAAATATTTAAATTCTCTATAAAACTTCATATTCATGCATTTTAAACCTTTTCTGTGTTTTTATGCTCGTTTAACACTTTCCAACTAAAGAAAAGACATGGTTGCTCCCTACTAATACACAAAGAGCCAGATTTTGGCCAAATTCATTGCTGCAAATTGCTCGGAGCCTCCTGTTTTCATCCAAAAACACTTCAAACAACTTTCGAAAGCTCCTCCACATCCTAGAAACCCTTTCTCTGAGTCAAAATACCTGCAATAATAGGTATTTTTCAAAGAAAAATACCTATTTTCACATCTAAAAGAGCTATATTTGTGAATTTAAGCCTCGTGAAACCTGTTTGCCTACAGAAATACCTATATTGCCTTCAAAAAGTCATATTTTCAACAAAAACCCTGATAAAATCACAGTTTTGAATATTATAATTGGTTTTCAAACAAAATTGAAGAAATTTTAGCCTTTTGCAGACATGTAGAAACCCTTTTATAAATGCTTAGAACCCCTTTTGTGCATAAATTAGAATGTTTTAGGTTTTTTTATCCAAAGAAGTGCAGTAAACCCTTGTTAAAACTTTCCTGAGACTGTTAAAACTCTAAAGAGTGATTTTGGAGCAGAATTGAAAGTTAGAACTAGAAGAAAACCTAATTTACCTATTTTTGTTCAAAAGAGACATCTGTCATACCAAATATACCTTCTGCAAACAATCTAAGCTTACAGGAAAGTACAAAAAGCCAAAAACAGAGTTTTTAACATTCAGAAGGCTAAAATTGTCAAAATTAAACCAATAAATGGCTTCTAAAAGGACCATTGTCATAAATCCACTACAACCTCCCATTGTAGATGTTGAGCATACACCTTTAGCTGATGTTGATTATAAGATAACTGTTCCAGTAATTTAATTCAATCTTCTTGATCTCCATTGCTGGAGTTTAGAAAAATCTTTGAATCAGGGAGATGAAGTTCATATTTGGGAGTCCAATTTACCCAAATATGGAGTTCCACATACTCATTAGTGTCCAAAAGTCATTAGACTTTGTGAATCCCACTATTCTCGTGAGCAAAGAGCTATTGTTAATACTGAAAAAGAGGTATTTTTCACTATTATTGTAGAATCTATATACCTAATGCTTCAGTTGAAACCAGATCCTAATGCAGTCCCATTATCCATAGAAGCTCTTACAAAGCTTTATCTTGAGTTATAATTTCCTAACAGATTTCAGATCTTCCAAACATTCATGCCTACATATGTTGAAATCCAAAAGATTAATCCTTCATACTCATCCTTCAAAATTCCTAAAGGATCAAGACATGTTATTTCAATGTTATCCTTTATCCTTGGTTATTTTACTGATGAGCACACTGATGAGTCTATACTTGTTTTTCTACCCACTTTTGCGCCTGGTCAACCCCCCACAGTCATTTATAACTATTCTAAGTACATAGCTAATAGTATCCATGATAAGCTTGTAAAACTTCCCCCAGAAGGTGTTTTCAGATATACCTCCTTCCTCTTTCATATGTTCCTTTACTTCCAAGCAGATAAATTTCCAATAACCCTTCAGAAATTGGATGTAGAAGGTGATCCACTATCAGTCATTTTATGGACCTCTCTAATAAAAAAAGAATCAACTAAGTTCACTTATGTGAATTTCACAGACTTTTTTGCTTACCCATTGATAAACATGCTTACAAACAGTGTACAACCAAGAATAAGTAATGAGATCAAGAAAGTGTTATAGCTATCAGAGAAGAGTAAAACTGGTGATTGGTACCTTTACCAAAATCACACAGAGATTAGAGTCTATGGTTCAAACCTCTTGCCCTAAAAATTTCCAAAATACTTGCCAATAAGAGTGTTTGAATTAGAGTACATAAGACAAATTATAAACTCAGACTCTATAAACTTCTTGGCTGCTAAAAAGAAGACTCAATTCAAATTGAAAAACCAGGTGGGTCCTTTCATTTGCAATCATAGGGAAGTAGGTGTAGAGGCAGCAAAACAGTTCCTGGAATATAAGTTTGAAGAAAGATTCTCGTGGAACTATGATCCTCATGGAATACTCAGTAAAATGAGGGTAAAATGAAAATTAAACCCTTATATACATGATAAGAAGCCTGAGATTGAACAATTTTCCAATCAAACAGAATGGTTATACAATACATTGATGGAATCATTCAAACAGGGTGATGCTAGTCACACTTTGAAGACTATAAATCAGGAAGACAAAACTACAAAGAGAATCAGCGAAGAAGGCACATATATAGCTAAAAAAACAACAGAAACTAGATTCAACATCAGATACAACAAGAAACCTAAGATTAATCCAATGGAAAAAGAGAACGAAAAAATTGAAGTCTTAGATAAAGAAAATCCATAGAAGAAAACAGATGCTACTACAGATATTGAGAATGAACAGGAACCTGATAATTCAAACACTCAGATGATTAAAAGACACCAAAGCATGGAGGCATCCTCATCATAGCAAGCAGAGGATATAGACAGTGATATCAAATAAAATTACAAACAGATCAAAGCAAAAAATGAAGAGATCAAGAATGATATCTATTCATAGTATCTAAAGTAGACTTCAGGAAATCAAAATAGTTTGCTTTCTACCTTTGATTACACCAATAAAAATTTTCTAATGAAATTGATACAGCCAATAGTGCCTAAACCTACAGCAACATTAGATTATAAGAAGATTTACTTTGAAGTACCAGTAGAAAGCATTCATCCCTTAGATCAAATTAAGTTTCATAAGAAAAGCTCAGAAATGCTTTATCCTACTATGACCACAAAGGAAATGACTGCCCAGAAACTTCAGAACACTATAAAAAATTTGACAAATCATATTAGGATTGAAAAATCTTCTTCTTATGCTAAATACACTAGAATCAAGTCTCTAGAATAACTGGTGATTGAAGTAGGGTATGACCCTTCAAATGTGAAAGCAGCAAAAGAATTAGTGAAAAATAAAAATGTTGACATTGCAGCACTTAGAAATAAATTGAAATTGCCTCCAACAGAACATCCACAGGTTAAAAATATTGTGCAAGAGGAAAATCAGAAATATGAGATTATGAGTGTCATACTACAAATGACACCACAGATCAAAGAGATGGAGATTGCAATGGACAAGCATGTCCAAGAAAAAGAAGTTACAAAAACTCAAAGTGTTCCTCCTATAGTCATTCCCATGGTAACAACAATAGTTCCTTCAACTTTAACAGAGGAGTTGGCCACAGCTGTACCAATTACTTCTTCCACTACTTCTGCTACTGAATCATTTACTTCAGCAATGCAACAAACAGATGAGGTCAGCAAACTAATTAAATCCATGGAAGATATGTCTATACAGAATAATGAAATCAATAGACAAAAATAACAAATAAATAAATTGGAAGATGCCAAGAAATTAGCACAAATAAATGCTAAAATAGAGGAGCAAAAAGCCAAAAGATTCAATGAACAGTTAAAGAAAATTGAAGCAGAGTTAACCTTGAAAGAGCCAATGGCCTACATAAAAAATCAGCTATGGTCCAATATTATTGAGTCAATCAATGATACCTGGCCATCAATTCAAGTAATTTATGAACAAAAGGACTTAATCAAAGTAGCCAAAGAAGAAATTTTGAAGACAAAGGAAGAGCTAGGTGCTAAGCCTGAAGAAGCCCTAGAAATGATCAAGTTTCTCAACACTAAAAAAAAACAAGAATTGGATGAGATAGGAATTATTGATAGAACTCCAACAATTCTTGAGGTGAGAAAGGTAATTACAAAGAAAAACTTGACGAAGCAGCTAGAAGAGAAGTGTCAAAACATGTATTTGGCCATAACTAAATTCATGGTTAAGTTTGACACCTTAAGACAAAAAGGCTTGCCAAACATTCCTGTTATAAATGATAAACTGAAGCAATAAGATTACAACAAGAAGATTAGAGATTTTTCCAAAGAACAAGTAAACAAGGCAGATTGGCATGGAGTACCTACAGGAAAAGTGTTGCACAAAAGTGTTGAATATTTGTTTTATTTACAGCATGAGATAAAACATCTCTTTGTGGTCAAACCAACCTTTGTTAGATACACAGAGGCTGATGAAAATTTTAGAAAAATTACAAATATCAAGTTACCTGATGATGAATTTTGGCAAAAGCTTACTTACTTACTATAAAAGACAGTTTACAGTGAAAGAAGATGAAAAACAGAATGATGTTTTTACACAGTAAAAACAGTTTTTTACACTAGTAAAACAGTCCAACAACAAGTTAAAGAGTATCAATGGTTAAAGTGTATCAGATAAAGAGTATCAAGTGAGAGATAAAGTTTCAAAAATGATTAAAGATCAAGTGCCAACGTTAAATACAACACAACAACCAGCTGCATCCAAATCCAAACAACATTACTATTTAATTTGAATAAGTAGGACAGCTTGTATTTTAAGAAGCTATCACTATTTTTTTGCAAAAGATATTTTATTTTCCTTAGAAAATTCCTATGATTTTTCTAGGATATTTTGTATTATGTTTTGTAAAAATACTTCATTACTTGAAGTATTAGTGTGGAATAAATTGCTAGAGGTTTCTATAGTCAATTTTTCTGTACCTATAGGGTTTTTTTCCCAAATTTCAAGTCAACAGGCTGGATCAAATCAATAAAGCATCATATTTCAGGATTCATGTGTTGGTCCACTTAAGTGAAGTAATTTATATTGTTATTTGTTAAATCTTCTTATGTTTTCATTCATACATAAATGTGTTCTAAATTTAAATGTGAAATCAAGAAGTGATATATCAGAATTTGTTAAAAGCACTATGTTGTTTACTGGCTTTCATTTTGATGTTTTCTGTTGATTTCCAGGGTAGGGAACCCTTAATTTCTCCCTCTTTTGAATGCCTTCTTTCCTTTTCACTCCTTATCTGGATCAAAGAATCCTCGATTGCTCTTTATCCTGATTAAACCACTTCACGAATCAGCCTCAAAGATCTTGAGTGATTCTGCTATCTTGCCCTGAAAATATTTAACTTTAGACCTTGATCCTGACCTATTTGCTTGACACATTGACTCCATTTTCCCAATTAAAAAATAGATCTATCATTATCCATCTCATTAAGTGATTTTTCCTACCAAACCAAACCAAATATCAAAACCAAATTTCCCCATATAACTAGCCTAAGATCTTATATAGAAACAAAGTTAAATATTATAGAGAGATCCCTCTCTGAGCCTTAGGAAGGCTAGATCCTAAAGCTTGAAAGTAGGTCTGTGGTTACCTTTAATATTCTTTAAACTATCAATCAAAAAATCTCACAACTTTGAGAATTATTAGAGTGATAACATACTGGTGACTCCGCTGGGGAACTAACCAATCCTCAGTTTTTAAATAGGTCTTAAAGGAAATATTTTTATTACCTTTTCACCTTAAATACTGTTTTAATAAGTTGTGAGTATATTTTCATTAAAAATTGTAATTCTGGCTTTCATAAGAGTCTACTATACCAGGTCAAATCTAGATCCACACCCTGTTGTCATAGTAGATGATCCTGACAAAATTGGGAAAAAGAATAAAAAATTAGAAGATTTAGGTAATAAAGTTTCCTTGGTTAGAGAAAATTCCCTTCCAAAACAGTTAGAAACTATACAAGACATTGATATTGACTTAAAATTTGAACATTTTTTATTCAAAAACAAATCAAAAAGTGATTTAAATAACACTGTTATAGATCCTAATTTTATTTCATCTCTTGAAATTAAACAGGAAACTATTTCAGTAGATTTTGAATCAAATATTTTTTAGGCTTATGATAAACTTGATGAAATAAATGAATGCTACTGCACTTAAGGAAATATATGAATCTATTTTACAGCATTCAGTTGAATTAGCTGCTTTATCAGCTTATAACCCTAAGCCTTCTACCACTCATTTAGATATCAGCCTTTTAGTGTCTCAAGGTTCATCTCTATTTACTACCACATCATCCATAATCTCCACCACACTCCATTCCACAGATCCATTTATTCCTAAACAACCATTCCAACCTAGAGTATTATTCCCATCTTCCACCACCTCATCTCCATCCACTAGTTTTCCTTCTACATTTTCCAATACATCATTCTGATTTCCTAGTACCTCTTAATATTTCCCAACTTCATCTTTTTGTTTCTCAACCAAATTTGCTAGTACATCTTCCTATATCCCCATCTCATCTGCAAGTTCTGCAACCATATGAGCAATAGCTTCTAGCTCTGCTCCAAGTACATCCAATTTACCTCCAAGCCAAGCTAGAATTCTAGCCATGGTTGCTAGATATGCTCCCTTGATCCTTCTAGCCCAGCTAAATGACATGCCCTAGGAATATCAAAACAAAATACCTCAATTTGATGCAACCACTCAATATACTTCCCAACATCATGTAATAAGATGACAGACTATTTTGAACTTCATGAAATAGATGATTCAGATGTACAAATGAGACTTTTTGCTCAAAAATTAACTAGGGAAGTTTAAAAATGGTTTAAAGGTTTAAATCCTGGTAGTATTTCTGAATTAGAATTGTTTCATATATTATTCACCAATAAATGGGAAAAGAAGAAAAATCCTCTTCAGATCTTGTCTGAATTTGAATGTATAAAAAGAGCACCCAATGAAACAGTCCAAGATTATTGCACTAGATACAACATCATTTATAATTCAATCCCTATTAATCTCAAACCCACTCCAGACTCTATCCTTCTCAAATTCCCTGATGGATTTGACACAAACATAACTTAACAATTAAGAGAGAGAAATCCAGAGACTTTAGAACAAATGCAGACAAATTCTATTAGTGTAGAGGCAAATATTTTAGCTAGAAAAGTTAGATTAAGGAATGAGAGGAGAGTAACAATAAAAGAAGAAGCTTCTAGTTCAGATTTAAAAATAGATCAGTTAGACAAAACTTTAGAGAGAATGATGGATATATTAGACAATATATAAAGGAGGCTACAATGGGATAACCAATAGCAAATTAGAAATCCCAACTTCAAGAAAAACACTAACAAAGGAAAATCTAGAGAGTTAGCACCTCACAAAACAATAAGACCACTTTTCCAAGAGAACTATGCTAAAATTTCTCATCAAAATGATGATGATGAGGACACCATAAATCTAATGGGTATTAATAATGATAACAATATCTTTCTTACACAAGAATATTAGGAGTTATATGATTTACAACAAATGCAATTAGATTCTAGTGAATCATTTAATTACAAACAAGGTTATGATTTTTCTATCAATGAAGTACATGAGCAATATAACCTTCAAAGCAAGAAAAACATAGAGCCTTATACTAAGAAATATGTACAAACACAAACTAAGAAAACAGTAGAAGCTCCCACTACTAAAGTTTTGCAAATTCTCCCTAGGGAAAACAAGCAAAACTCCAATTCATCCCAGAAAATTTCAAGCCCTAAAATTTCACCTAGTCCTGAGATTGTTGACATAATAGATGAGGTTGTCCAAACATCAACAGATTCACAAAAATATTTTGTTGAAAAGACAATTAATTCTGCTAAAAAAACTATTTTAGACTCTAAAACACCCATTGCTGATCTAGAATCAGTTGATTCAAAAGCTGCCACTGTTAAAACAGCTTTTGATAATTCAAAATCTGCAAAAACATCTACTGCTTCTCAAACTATACTTGAAAAGAAAAATAAAAATGTTAAGACAGTAGAAACTCAAACTAAAAATGAGAAAACAACTGTAGGAAAAGAAGATAAACCTACTCAAACTATAGCTACTAAAGAAGAGATAATTCAGCTAAGTAAATCACAAGCTCCATTTAATATCCAAGGTGAAATTGCAAAATTAAAAATACCAATTCCTCTGACACAATTGGTAAAACATGATTTGTACAAAATAACTATCACTGAAACCTTAAACATGAATGATGGAGAAGATTCAGTAAATCTAAGTGATGATCAACCAGAGTTAATTTTTGGTCCTAATGTTAATGGAAAACGACAAGATGGAGAAATTCCACCATTTTACATGAGCTTAACTGTTCATGATCAAATATTACACAATGAAATGCTAGGTTCAGGAGCTTCACATAATTTAATTCCAAAAGCAATAATGGAAACCTTGAATTTAGATATCACTAGGCCTTACAAAGATCTCTTTTCATTTGATTCCAACAAAGTCAAATGTTTAGGTTTGATTAAAGATTTGTGTGTCACATTAGTTCAATATCTTGGTAAAAGCATACTCATAGACATTGTAGTAACTGATATCCCTCCCAAGTATGGAATTCTCTTATCTCGCTCATGGGGAGCTAAATTACAGGGATCTCTACAACTTGATATGTCATATGCAACCATATCAGTTTTTGGCCAACCAAAGAAAATTTGTAGGGAAACATTGATGAAATACATGGTGAGTAGTGTAGAAAGACCAAGAAATTACCCAATTTACACTACACCTACTGACATGGATTCATTCATCTTATGCAACTCTGAAACTGATATTGAAATAAAAACTAAACTAAAAGATAAAAACAAAACACCAGATAGTGAAAACATCTTTTATGAATCATTATCACACCTAGATTTTGATGGTTCAGTCAATAAATTAGGAGCAAGAGCAAGAGTTTGGATAAAAAACATGGAAAACAATCATGCAGAAGGCCATGCTTTCAGGTTGAATTTTAAATGTACCAACAACATGGCTAAATATGAAGCTCTTATTTTAGGACTGCAGATTGTTAGGAATTTAGGAGGTAAAATAATATCAATTATGGGAGACTCGGAGTTAATTTTGAAATAGATAACTGGAGAATATTCTATTTATAATCCAAGATTAAGCCGATATAAAGAAACTATTTTAGATTTGATCAAAGAATTGTTAGAATGTGATTTTTCTGCAATACCAAGAAAACAGAAAATACAGGCTCACTGCTTAGCAACCTTTGCTAGTACCTGTAATATTCCATTTCAACCAAATTATAGATATACTACAGAAGTAAAACACAGATCTATAATTCCTGATAATCTTAAATATTGGCAAATTTTCTCACAAGATGAACAAATTTACCATTTCATGAACAATGAAGGGGAGTTTCAGAGTTGTAATATAGATACAGATTGTACCATAGATCATAATTTAGATAGTGATATTGATTTAAATAATGTAGATGTAAATAACTTAATTTTTGTTAAACCTACAAAATTTAGTCAATTAGACATAGATAATTTAGAAAAGGTAGAGATTGAAGAGTTAGGAGATGATGAATCTGATATTTTGAACCTAAAAGATAACTTTTTACCAAAAGGCTTAACTCCTTTAGAAGATCTATTTGACTCTAATGATGTAGCAAGAAAACCTAAATGGAGCCACTCAGATCTGATATTGAGGAATGTAATATTGGTACAGAGTTAAAACCTAAGATGATTAAACTTTCCAAAGCTTTACCTCAGGAAGAAAAAGAAAAATATATAGCTCTTTTTAAGGAATTTCAGGATGTTTTTGCTTGGAGTCATGAGAACTTAAAATCCTATGCCACTAGCATGATACAACATAAAATACCTATAAAAGAGGACCAAAAACCTTTTAAACAAAAGTTAAGAAGGATCAATCCTGTTTTGATGCCTTTAATTGAGAAAGAGGTAAAAATAATGTATGATGCCCAAATAATTTCACCAATCAGATATTATGATTGGGTTTCTAATCTAGCTCCCAGTAGGAAAAAGATAGGAGAAATTAGATTATGTGTTGATTTCAAACATTTAAATAAAGTGTCCTTAAAAGATAGTTACCCGTTACCAAAGATGGATCACATTCTACAGAGGGTAGTTGGTTCTTTCAGAATTTCATTATTTGGATTTTTTGGATATAACCAGATTCTAGTCCAACCAGAAGACCAAGCCAAAACTGCTTTTACCACTCCATGGTGCACTTTTATGTATGTAAAAATTTCTTTTGGGTTAATGAATACAGGAGCTACTTTTCAAAGAGCTATGGATACAGCCTTTGCAAAGGAGATTCATGAATTCCTAGTGATTTATTTATATGACATTACTATATTTTCAAAGATTGGTTATGAACATTTGGATCATCTTAGACAAGTCTTTATTAAATGCAGGAAATTTGAAATCTCTCTAAACCCTAAGAAGACTTTATTTGGATTGGAAGAAGGAAAAATACTAGGACATATTATATCTAAAGGCAAAATTAGAATAGACCCAGCCAAAATAGATGAAATTCTTGACATTAGTCCTCCTAGGAACATTAAAGAGTTACAAGCATTTCTAGGTAAAATTAACTTCCTTAGAAGATTCATCTCAAATATAGCTGAAATAATCAGAGAACTTAACAATATGCTTAAAAAAGACTCAGTACTTAAATGGAATATTGAATCCAAGCAATCTTTTGAATCAATTAAACAAGCTTTGACAAAAACACCAGTCCTTATAAGTCATTATTTTAAGAAGGATTTCATTACCCTCTCCTTTGCTTCAGAACACACTATTGCTATAGTTTTACTGCAGAAAAATGACCAGGGCTATGAGAAACCTATTTC
This sequence comes from Pinus albicaulis, assembly GCA_034641835.2. NCBI lineage: Eukaryota > Viridiplantae > Streptophyta > Pinopsida > Pinales > Pinaceae > Pinus > Pinus albicaulis. The sequence continues at coordinate 37,822 of JAXQQM020069930.1, read as the reverse complement.
CTTTTTTAGCAAATCACTCAGAGATGCCACTTTAAAGTACAATATAATGGAGAAACAGGCCCTAGCTTTAGTAAAGGCCATCAAATACTTTAGAGTGTACATTATTTATTCACACTTCGTTGTGTATGTTCCAAATGCAGTTGTAAAGGAAATTCTAACACAGAATGGTCCTGATGGTAAAAGAGGCAAGTGGATTACCACAATTTTGGAATATGACATAGAAATCAAACCCACTAAACTCATAAAACATCAAGGTTTAGCCAAACTCATGGTTGAATCAAATTGTCATGCTTTAGACATTAATTTTATTCCCCAAGTAGGTGATCAAGAAGAGATGGCGATTCCAGAGATCAATGAAGCCTTTTCAGACTCACCATGGTATGTAGATATTATATTTGTATTACTAAATTTACAAGCTCCTCCTGAATTATTAAGAATAAAAGCTAGATTCTTAAAATTAAAAGCAGTAATATTTTGTATCATAGAAAATGTACTATTTTGGAAATATCATGCTAGAATTTTACTGAATTGTTTTCTTAAAGAAGAATTTGACAAATTTTTAGAATATTTTCATGCAGGTGACTATGGAGGACATCTTTACTGGAAGCCTACTGCAAACAAAATCCTAAGAGCTAGTTTTTACTGGCCTACTTTGTTTGTAGATGTAAAAAAGTATGTGACCTCCTGTCACAAGTGTCAAATATTTGAAGGAAAGAAAAATTTGTTACCTCTACCCTTAAAACCCATATCAACATAAATTCCTTTTCAATAATGGGGTCTTGACTTCATTGGTGAATTTCGCCCTCCATCCTCAGTTCAACATAAGTGGATTCTGACAGCCACTAACTATTTCACTAAATGGATAGAAACCATACCCTCTACGCAAGCCACTGACACTGTCATAATCTCCTTCTTAGAAAAAAACATACTTTCAAGGTTTGGATGCCCCCAAAATATTATCACTAACAATGTAGCTGCATTCAAATCCAAAACGATGATTTATTTCTACCATAAATACCACATTACCCTTGGCCATGCTACTGCATATTACCCTCAAGGTAATGGCCTTGGTGAATCTTCCAATAAAAGCCTTGTGAACATTATCGAGAAATTACTAGAAGATAACAAGAAGGCTTGGAACAAGAGGTTAGTTAATTCCTTATGGGTAGATATACTTACCACCAAAAAATATATTGGTACATCTGCCTACCAGCTTGTTTATGGAATGGATGTTGTTTTTCCATCTTCCTTAGGAGTATCAATAATGAAGATAATCCAAGAATTACAAGTTGAGACCAATGACATTCAAATAAGGATTAACCAAACCATTCAGTTGTAGAAAACAAGAGAAGAGGTTTATCTTAAGTCTCAAGTTATCCAAGATAAGATTAAGAAATTTTTTGAAAAAAAAAGTAAAGAAGATGATTTCTATATTGGTGACAAAGTTCTAAAGTGGGATTCAAGGAGAGAAGAGAAAGCTAAACATGGGAAATTTGATTTCCTATGGAAAGGACCTTATGTTATTTATGGTTACAGAGGTAACAATGCCTTCTTTTTTAAAGATATAGATGGATCAGATCTGCTAGGTGGACCTGTCAATGGTAGAATCTTGAAGCATTACTACTCATCATAAATAACCAGTAGTTAACTTTGTTTACTTTATCCATTGTACATAACATTGCAGATTTTAGATTGGATTGGATGTTTTACTAACAAAGTTGAAGCCCAGAGAGAAAGTCCTAAGATTTGAAAGGTAAAATAACGTAAGTATGAATAATTACAGAGATCCGACAATATTTACAAGGTTAGCACAATCAAAATTCAAAGACTACTAGTCTCAAAGTTCTTGAAATTTCACCAGGAAATTCCATCCCCATGTGGAGCCACTGTTAGGGTTCTATAATAATAGGGTTCATAATTTTTGAATTGAATTTGATTGTTCTTGTAAATATGTACATGCCTTGCTTTCTACAAGTTGTTTTCTCATATTTGAAAATAATAAAAAATGAAAAGAGGTTAAAAGTCCTAAAAGAAAGACCAAAGGACTTGAAAAGAAAAGATAAAAAAAGAATAAAAAATAGAACCCAAAAACAAAAAAGAGATAAGAATAAGACTTGAAAGTGATGCATGTCAAAATGCCACTACTTTTACTTTTACTGCAAAAATAATGATTATTTGTAGCTTGTTCAAAATTTGATAATCCATGATGAGTTAAATATTTTAATCTTAAATTTTTCATGCTTTGAATTTCATGTTTATAGATAGAGAATAAATATCCGTCAAATAGTTTAAATTTGACAAAGCATTAGATAGTTAGAGAATAAATGAGGAGCTCAACAGTTTAATCTGAGCCCTCGAATGAAATAATGATGCAGGCTGAAACCTACCAAACCCAGAATCTAATTTGAAGTGCATATAAAAATTCACTTCACATTTATATTCCAACCGCATGCCAAGTAATCCACTTACTGGCAATTTCAACTCGTAATTAAATCCCGCTCCACACTTTCTTACTCCATTAAAATTCCCATCTGGGCAACTCATAATAATATGAAAACTTCTAATTATTAATACCCAGAATCTAACATACCTTATGATCTCTGCAAACTTATAATTCGCTTTCCACCTTATTCAGATCTTACAAATACTGTCGAGGTAAATGGGATTCCCCACGCTGATTTCCGGATTCTGCAGACTTTTTGAATTCATCACACTTTCTTTCAAATGCTGCAAATCATCGATTTGCCATCGCTCAAAATCTTTCCGACTTCTGATTTCTTGAAGCGAAATTACAACAGACATTTAGTTTGAACCACTGCAGAAATCCATCGCACACTTCTTTCTCTCTGCGCTAAAGGATTGGGCAGAAATCCATCGCACACTTCTCTCTCTCTGCGCTCCCATATAACTTTTTAAACCCGTTTGAAACAAAATTTGAACGCTTCATACATATATATGTATCAAAACATCCGACACAGCCCAGATCTGTTGGTCTGACACCCGAATCAACTCACAAATAGCTGAATTGCAATAAACCACAAGAATTTGGTGTTTTCCCACGAGTTGATGCGATATCAAAATAGTTTCGCAATTACTATGCGCTCCACATTTCAATGTGATCCGATGCGATATCATGTAATTTCAATGCGCTCCGCTTTCCATCTGTGCTACTCTGATATCAATTCGGCGTTCACAAAATCACGATTATCAAACAACTACACCTGTCAATTACTACTCCAGCTTCGATGACTATCCTTTCGCTGAACTAAAGTGTTCCAACTCCGACCAACTCTGATTCAAAACAAAATCCGCTGCTCTGATCCGATTCACTTGGAGATCGGAGATCACCGTTCCGATGCAAACCAATCGGAACTCCGATGTGATTGTAATCGGAAAATGGAAGTCGCGTTGTTTTAATATCAAACCTGTTTTATTATTTCACAGTCCCGATGCGATTCGACCGGAATCGTTGTGGTTCAATCGGAAATCAACCATCGTATTTGCAATGTGCTTCCTCCTTTAGGTTTCCAATCTGATTGCTTGTACTGGATCCAATCCATTTCAAAACCCAGTCTTATAACCTTTCACGTCCGTCGATTGCATTATATAACCTCTCCTTTTCCTTCCAATGCGATACAATTCTATAGACCGGATGTCTTTCAGACTGATATTATATATAAATTCGATTTCACTCCAAAAGATCCACGAAGTCCTTTCAGGCTATGGATCTGTGTAAAGACTTTTCCAACAAACAAATTTTGATAACATCGGATTCTAACAACACAGAAATCTTACAATTTTAAATAAAAGCATAAATCGAACTCCTTTCAACCAATTACAAATGCATCAAGCTTATATTTCGTCCTATATCAATAGATACAATATGCGATTTGTTCATAATATAAATAAAAGACAGAGTCTCGACCTTTGCCCGATTTTTACATAGAATGAACTTTGTATTACACAACACAGTCCTCACGCACACTTCTAGACTTACATTCCACACAAAACTATATTAATCTCAGTCACTCTGATCTCACTAAAAGAATCCTCCTCTCGCTTATTACAATTTTTCTCTATTTATTATCCACTCGGATAATTCTCCTAAATTATCTAACAGAATTTCCTATTTTTTCCAAGATAGAACAGAATTCTTCTATTCCGTTGCTTTTCAAGCATACCTAGACTAACAGCTCTATCCCAAAATCCAAAATAAGCTAATCTCCCATTTATTACAATAACAAACTATTTGAGGAATCCAACCTCCTCAGAAAATCGATTTTGACCGACAGTCAATGAATTTCACCATGTTTAGCCACAACATGTGACCATTCCATCACATTGCTGGCTAGGTCTCAATGCTCCTGCATCAGACTCCCAAAGTTTAAATTAAACATGATCTCCTAATGATGCAATTATGTTCTGTGTCCTCCTGGATCCCATACTTGGTTTGATATTCTGTTCTTGGTTACTGTTGTTGTTTGTCCTTCAAGTCTCCTGCCTTTGTGCTGTAATGCCTCACTATCTGCTGCTGTCCTTTTCACATATTTTGTTGTTGTTTTACTCACTCTAATTTGCAATTTTCCATTCCCTTCACCTGTACCATTTCTTCCAGAAAATCTTCCTTTCTTCTTTTGTCCTGTATTTTTTTTACTGGAATGTCGTAGTATGAGTTTCCAGAACTCATTCAATTCTTTGTCCATTTTACTTCTCATGTGCTGACTACTATTCTCTTGCAAATGATTGTGTTCTTGATTTAGAACATCATAATCTCTGTGCCAATAATCTTCGATATACATTTCTGAAATGTACAAATGCCTTTTCCCAGGTTCTTCTTCTGGTTTCTTATGCATGACTTCATCATTCTTCACTTCAAATCCCAGCATACCTTCCATTAATCCGATCTGTTCTTCTTGGTTCAGATTGACTTCACATTGCCCTTTCCCTGCATGTAAATCTTCATCAAAATTAATCAACTCAATAGACACAAATTCTTTACCTGGCTTCCTCATCAAAAGATTCGACTTATACCACAACTATTCCATCTCATTTGGAAGTTCTCTCAAAAGTTCTGCATAGTCTTCACTAACTGCATTGTTCGAAATATTTGTCTTTAATCCTTCTTTACTCTGTCTTTCTTCAAGGTCAATAATCCTCAATGACTCAGTGTATCCTTTGATTTCAATAATTCTTTTTCCATCCTCCTTATTCTGCATATGACTATGAGTAGTCATTTCTTCAACAGTCTTCAATAACTGTTTGTCTTTCTTCAAGTCGATATGACCTGCAAACACACAACAACCTTCAGTTTTCAAAATACAATACCTTCCATTTTATTTTGATGTTTCAAGCACCAATCCTCCATCATAGATCTTTTGGATTTCAGCAGATCCTTCTTGCTGTGACCCCATTTCTCTGAGTCTTTCCTTCTTCAACAAATCAATATGAATTTGTTCAAGTTCCCTGAACTCATTCATCAGCTTGCCATTCCATCTCTGTTGCAATAGCTTCCACTTCACCCTTTTCTTCAGTTTACATCTGTATCTTCGGTCTTCACTTATCATCCTTTGTACTGCCAGACCAATTTCTGGTTCTTCATTCTGCTGCCAGCTTCTATACTTCTGCAATTTGATGCCTTCCTCAAATTCACTCTCATGTAGCTGATCATTCCTTCCAAATTTCTAGTTACTTCCATATTCATCTTGCTGAGTTAATATTTCTATCTCCTTCATGCCTCTGAGGACATAACTCCCTTGTTGCTCCTGATCTCTCATCTCTCCTTCAAATAATCGCTGCTCAATTTCTCTGATTTCAGCATCATATTTATTAATGCTGTCTTCCACACCTTTTCCTCCATCAGGTTCTGTAAGCTTCGTTTCTCCTTTGGGTTCCTCGAGTAATCTTTCCAAGAATTCTATCTCCTTGTGAAATCTCTCCAGCAGTTCATCACAATTTCCATTTTCAGCTTCATTCTTTTCTTGGCAATCATCCTGAGTTGACCCTCCCATAATCTGCCTTAAGTCGGGCATTCCCATGCTCAGTAGCTTAAACAACATGATTTCTCTAGAATAGAGATATGAAGAATATGTCCACTGATGAGCACAATGTGGAAGTGTCTGTCATAACAGGATCAGGCTGAAGAAGCTGTCTCCATAAACAATATCACAACTTGGGGAAGGGAACACAAGTTTAATGATGTAACCTTTGACCCAAGGTCTTGACCGCCGATTCACTTAAACTGCATATTTATCACTAAGATAATCAACGCTTCTTAGTGATTCCTAGATAAGTATGAGACCCCTATGCTTAGATTTGTTATTATCTCCTGTAGAATGCATATTTGTGATATGTTTAATGAAATGTATGTCATGGCTAGTAGGGGTCCATTCAAGTCATTGATCAAATTTTTGCATCATTATGTTTCTTTCAGGGTTATGTATCATTTCTATAAGTATCATGGATTTCTAGACAATGGCCTGAGTCATGGCCATGAACAAATCCCACAGAATCTGTAACACCCTCTTCCCACATCTACCTAAGTAACCAGCCAATTAAGGTAAACATATGAAGAGAGGCTATTATAATGAGATTCAACCTCCTAGGTGACCTTAAGGAAGTGCAACTGATGGAAACACAACATACAGACCTTATACATCATCAATGACACCCTAGGATCTAACCCAACCTTTCAGGCCTCTTACCCTTGGATCACACTCGCATTTTGACCTCTTTGAGCCATAGTTGCAGACATAACACTTCATGTCAGCGGCCATGTAGTGATAGCCATAGGAATAACACTGCATGTCAGCGTCTAGGGCCCCAACTGCTCAATTTTGTGCCTGCGGTCCCAAGATTTGAGCCACCTTTTTAGGCCGGGAGCCCAGGTCACTTCACAAAAATTCATGAAAACTTAAGGGATGATAAATAAAAATAATAAAATGAAATGTAAGTAATCACATCAACAAGAACTCGTTTACACCCCTCTTAACCATGACAAACATTTTTTCAAAAATGTCACAAACATTGAATCTAAAGGTGTAAATAACAAATTTAAGCATAGGGGTCTCATACTTATCTAAGAATGGCTAAGAAGCATTTCTCCCTTACATCATTAGATACAATACAATATATTTTACCATAGATACATTGTGTATTCATTTACAAGTAAATAAATGGATAGATTCATACATCATCCCTAATAAAATACATGCTTATAACCAACATAAATACCATGGATATAACAACAATAGAATCCACATAATAGCCAGTGAAATCATACTTTAAATACCAAAGGAATGAGCTCTTCATTATTGAATTTAAAATCCAACCATATATGGGATTTCCACGTTCCACCCTACCATATATTGGCTGAGCCTGTAATATTCCAAATTTGGAACAACTCAACAAGCATGCACTAAAAATGCATTCCCAACAACATATGTAATAAAATAGTGAAATGGACTCTTGGATCCTATATATTATTAAATATACAGCCTAAATCCAAGAATAGAGCTGAAACAAATCAAACTAGGTGGGTTAAATATACCTCCCACACTAGTGTAGCTGAAAATGACCGAAAACCCCAAATACTGGAACACAAGGATTTCTGCATTAAAGTGACTGCGTAGTCTAAAGAGGGTTTTAACTCAGAAAATAGGAGAAAAATTATATCTACTCATATATTTATTAATAATGCTGAAGAACAGAGATCTAGTCTCCTTATACAAAATATAAGAGAACTCGACAAGGGTTTCTTGTCAAAACACTCTGCATACAAATGTGATCTTCAGAAAATTACTGAATAATCACTACAAAACTAAAGAATAAGAGTTTATAAGGCTTAAATATTACTTATCTGATGTAGATACCTCAAGGGCTTTCTCCCATGAAAGGTTGGACCTTTCAATCACAAGAAAACACTACAACGGAGCCAGTAGACCATCTGTTGAATGATGCCTCCAAAATAACACATTCCCTAGCTGGAAAAGCGTTGGGAATGTAGGGGAAATGTGTGGTCTGATACCACAGATCTGAAATAGACTCTAGAGCTCTCCAAAAAGGTCCCTCAAGTGAAGGAAATCCTCCTCCAATGAGAAACTAGCTCAGAAACTGGGATTCCAATCCCTTCCACTACTGCACCCAGCAACACTGCACAATCTCTAGAAAAATTACACTGATGAAGTAGGTTGAAGCTTGGCCTAAAAACATGATGCGTAATGATGAATGAAAACTCTCCCAATGAGGCTCCTCAAGGAGAAAGGTGGGATTCCCGCTCGGAAACACCCAGTGCTAAACAGCACAACAACCCTACTAAACAACAAAGGAATGCAAATTCTAAACAGACCAATATCAAATGATAATCTAAAACATGAAGAATAATGCTGCCATCCTCTTCCTTAAATAAAACATAAGTTTTCTTGCCCTTGGCCCCACTCAATTAGGTCATCTCTATCCAAAGATTCATCTCCCTCCAAAACTGTGTTATTCCTTCTTTGATTCCTTCTCCTCCACAACTACGCTATTGACTTAGTCAAATATATCTTTAGCGAATCACATTCATTCCATATTCCAAGAATTAATGTGGGACTCAAACCGAAAGAACAAACCAGGGGATCTCAAGGCTAAACCACCTCACCCTCATCAATAGATATCAAGTTTTACTGTGATCCACACTGATCACTAGGATAACATAATAAAAATTTCATAATCGGCTTTACCGTGATCTACACCTGATCACTAGGCCAAGAAAAGCATGGAAATCACCAGATTCTATCCACCTACACCATGAGAAATTTTCTTCTCTCCTAGTCTCTCGGGATTTACCACAACCCACAGTCCAAATCAGGCGTCACTAGGCCCTAAAATGAGACATACTCTCAATGTTTTATCATATATCCCAAACCCAGGATTCCTAAGCCTAAAATTAGAGAAAACCACCTCTAGGCCCCTATATCCTACCATTCACTGGTCGAGGATTCCTAGGCCTACGAAGACAACTCACTATCCAAATTTACCGCAACCCATAGTCCAATTCAGAGGTTACTAGACCATGTGTTATATTAATTTGGATATCCACCCCACTCAGCTTCAAATCTATCTGATAATCTAGCAAAACTGAAACATGAGAACTCCACAACACCATGTCTATCCAAAAATGGTAAGGCTAGGCTGAAAACACTGTCACACCTGGAAAAAACCCATGCCAAGATAGAAAATAACCACATGAAATACCATGTATGCCATATCTAGAAAGGAAAAAATACATGCTAATCGATCCCTGCCAAGAATTATGTTGTAGCTACTTGATTCCTGCTCCTCCTTACTTGCTTCCTCCTTCTTCTTTCTTTATTTTTTTTCTTGGTCCAATGCCAAAATGCTCCAAGAAACTCTAAGTGTCCAAGAGTGTGTGTGTGTGTGAGGGAGAGAGAGAGAGAGAATAATGAGAGAGCTCCAAAAATGCACTAAATAAAAAGTACCAACTGATCCTTGGAATCCTTTTTATAGAAGAGGCTTCTATTTTCTTCATTTTCCATTATTTTCCTTCATTTTTCTCCTCACGTGTAGCTTGTGACCTTTCATGTCCCTTTTCTCCTAATTTCAATTATTTTTCATAAATAGTTGTGCCAAATATGTCATTTTTCCTTTCCAAATCCTTTGCCTTTGCCTTTACCAATTTCCTTAGACATATTAAACCAAACGAACACCCAGTAGGATGCTTTTCCCAACATTAAACTTGGAATAAGTGTCCCATCAACCATGGTTATTATTTTTAACTTTATTACATGGAATTTTCACCAGGTTGTTACAGAACCCTCCCCCTTGGGGGAAACCATCCTTGGTGTTCAACCACACATATACCTCAGAAAACCACTGAAAAGAAACCATACTTCCCATGTAGCTTTATAATATATCTCTATGCAGTATTTGCAATGATCACCTTATTGAAAATAAAACCAACATTACATCATAACAACATCCCAACTATACTGAGATGACACCATACATATTATTGGAGCTTTATAACATAGATCATGGCGGTATTTACATCCATATGCATATGTACACATTTTCTCAACCAACAAATAAAAGGATACGATGCATGTATAAAAAATATGGGAATCTACAGCCTCGCACCTCCACCCTCAAAGTAGTACTAGGATTCAATTCCTTCCTAGGAAGTCCAGAATCCCCTGTCAGAGCCAAAGTTGCATACAATGTCTAGCAATACAATCTTGCACTATTGTCCTCTCAGTGAACAGTTACTGACTCATTGTTCCAGGGCACACTCCCAATTTGCATCTTATTCAATATGGCAATGCTAAACACAAAAACAAATCCATCCTCGACCTTCCCTTCTCTGCTACACATCCCCTTGGGAAATTTGGCCATCCCCTTTCATGTAATCACTCACATTCCAATTTCCCTGACATCCCCTTTCCCTACCGATCCATACCTTGGCAAGGCTTCCTTGCATCTGAAGATACAAAAAACCAAGGAATATACCTACCTCAAAACCATCATAATGGTCAAAACATGCTCATGGAAATCAATGGACATTATTGGGTAGTAGTGTCCCACAATGGCCCTGTTCCGGAAGTTCTTTACGAACATATTGCTTCCTGTTTCAATTCCTTTTTTGTTTGTCCTAATTCTTGTAGTCATTTTCAACCATTTCAACTGGGAATTACATACTTCCTGTACCAAGCACGTAATTTTTATTATATTAAAATTAAATAGAAATAACTTCAAATCTAACCTCATTGGTAGCTCATCAATAAGGAACACTTGCACTTCTATTTACTTCCTGTCACAACAAGTCAAACTAGTTGTTTGATTAAATCGTCATTTATAAACATATCACATAATGTTAGCTAAAAACACAACCTTCATAGGTCATAATCATAAATCACATGTACCCATCATAAACCAAAATCATAGATCACATGTAATCATCATAGACCAAAATCATAAATCACATGCATAATAAAACTGAAATAAAATATTGATACTTATCCTTCATTGGTCCTTAATTCTGCCTTTGTTCTTTCTTTACACACACCGGATTATTTCCCACACTCGGTGAGCACCAAATTCCTTTACTTATCTTCAATCAGGTACACATACACACAATTTACATAAAAACACATACACCTACATATGAAATACAACACCATACAATACGCGCACCCACACAGGCATAAGACACATACACCTACACCTGGTGTACAATATAACACAATACATATGCCTATGTCAGTATACAACATGTACACCTACACCTGCTGTACAATACAACACCACACATACACCTACATCTGGTGTACAACACAACACAATACATGCACGTACACAAAGTACAACACAACGAATACACATGCATGATACCACAATTGTACCATGCACATAGATAGTATCACATGCCCTCAACACAACCTCTATGACATGTACACGATACCACATGTATACCAGTACCATATGCACAAAACACTACCTGCACAACGTGTGCACAAAATCACATGTACATGGCACCACCTACATAATGTGTACACAACACTGAATGTAGACCACACCACCTATACAATGTGACATAATACCACATGTACACAACACCACATGCACAACATGTACAATACACCACATGTACACAACACCACATGCACGATATGTACATGGCACCACCTGCACACAACACCACATGTACAGCATGTGGAAAACACCACATGCACACAACACCACATATACAATCATGCACACAACACCATATGTACATCACCCAGACAACACCATATGTACATATCACTGCATATACAACATGTTCATAGCACCATACATACACAACATCGCATATCCAACATGCACACAACACCGCATATCCAAGATGTGCACAATACATTATATACACAACACTGCATATCCAATATGCACATAACACCATCTATGCCTAGCATTACATATGCAATATACACACATATATACATATAAAAATTAGCATTAAAAAATCATTATCCATGATGACCCTGCCAAACACAACATACATACATACATACATACATACATACATACATGTATACATATATAAACATCAACATAATCATGATCAAAAAAGAATTCCTAGATATCATAAGGTCTAGGTTAATAGAACTTCCTTTATTTGTACACAACGTGCACAATATTGAGATAAATAGTTCGCTACATAGACAAGGCATGTGACACCTTAAATCCATTTTCTTTACCTTTTATGTTTCCTTTCTCATGTCTATACTGCCACCGTCCATTTACCACAATGGACCCAACCTATCAAACCAATTGTCATATTCTTACCTTTCATTGTGCTTACTCATGCACCAAGCTTCATATGTATCTTACATTACTTGTTGGGTACCACACATATATCCTCGTGATCCATTAATTTCCTCTTTCCAAACCAATTTCGAAGACTCAAAACATAAAAGGAAAGAAAAAGAATGAACAAGAAGAAAACCATGAAAACCAAAATCAATATGACATCATGAACAAAGTGGCAGGATCATGCACTAGACGCAATCAAGCTTGCAAATCAAGCACAAACAAATCAAAAAGTCTGAAAGCACAAGACTAGCAACAAACACCTTGACACAATCCCCATGGTTCCCAGTGCTTCCCAAGGAAACTCAACCTGATCCTTCTCCAATATTTCATGGAAATATCTTGCCATTCAATCCCCAGAATCATACTACCATAACCACATAGCTATTAACACGTAGATAAATATAAAAATATATCAGTTATCTTACATTGTTGTACCAAATACATTGCCTTATATCTGCACACATACATATATCATCTCTTAAGGGACTCCAATCCCTTGACAAATGCATCTATAACTAGAAACCAACTAATATACATGTTCATGAATATATCACATATCTGCATAATGTCAGAAAAAATCAAGGTTAAGAAGACTTCATGTATGAAAAGTACTCATTTTTTTGGATTTTAGGGTTTCCAAACATAGCCAAAGGAATTATTAACAAATTCCTTTCTTTTAAAATTTACCTTGTTGCAATTATTTCCTAATATGTACTATCACATCACTCATCTATTATTTATATAAACACATAAACTATTACCTTTCCACACTAGTACCAAGCATGTTTCCCTACAATTTTTCACACAGGTCAATCACATGTTCCAAATATCAAGACATCATATCTATTAACTAAAATAATCATCTACCAAGACTAACAACCATCTCATAAACAACTAATAGTCAAAATCAAAATACTACAAATATCACCTACTTATACTCAAGTACATACCAACTATCTCAACACATAGTGTGTTAGTACAACCATCTTAGAACAAGATCATTGCTTTAAGAAATATTATAAACACATACTCATGCCATGCAATTAATAAAACATTCAAACAATATATATATGACATAAAAAAACATTCAAACACCAAGAGATGACATAAATAACTCATACCTCCATGTATCTCAGGGGAGGCTATCTTGTCTACATAATAGATCTAGATTAACATGATATAACTTTGCAACACATCAAATCAAACTCATAAACAATTGTCATTCGTGCATAAAAATCACATATTCATAGTCAGTCTATATTAGTACAACACATCATCACAAATATATCGATTCATACATGAATTCCATAACCAATATAACCATCTACATAAGCCAATCCAAATTAGCACAATACACGTAACATCAATATCTTAATGAAATAACCCTAATAATAAAGTAAAATAACACATAGAAACAACAAGTTAACATATAACATAATCATTAGGTTAACTAACATAAAACAACAATAATGACAACGCACTACTATCATTCACGACCATTCGACACATGTGCATATGACCACACTGACTCACTAGCATCTACCATGCAACCATAAAAACAATGAAATGACAAACATGTATATAAGTAATCTTAATTATTATAACAACCATTAACCACATACCTGCATGCCAAGCATACAATACCTGTATGACGATCTTCTGTTACCCCAAAGTCTATTGTTGCAACTTCACTTGATGATCTGCATCTCCTGCTCTATCTCAACCAACACATCAGCATCATAACATACCAAAAGCACCATGATGACCTAAAATGCATACAATGACCTCATCGATAATAACTATAACCATGAAAATGCATGCATATTAACATATAGATACTAATATTCATAACAAATGCATAACCGATATGCACTCATGACGATCACATTCAATCAACAACACCATCAAATTTCACATGGCGAAACTTGTGTAACAATGACCACCACCATGGATATGCAATAAGCATATATACCACAAGGATGATTAACACATGTGAAATCGACATGAATACATGACCAACACACACCACCCATCCAATCAAGGGTTGAACCATGCTCTGATACCACTTTTTGGTATCATATATCAACGAAAGAGAACGGGAACTAGAAATCACTCAAAGAGAGTGAAACCATGCTTTGATACCACTCTGTGGTATTAGGTATCACACAAAGAGAACATAAACCAAACACCACCCAAGGAAAGCACAACCATGCTCTGATACCACTTTTTTGTCTTAGATATCACACAAAGAGAACATAAACCAAACATTACCCAAGCAGAGCACAACCACGCTTTTATACCACTCTTTAGTATCATATATCACACAAAGATAATAGAAACCGAACACCACCCAAGGCGAGTGCAACCACACTCCGATACCCTTCTATAACACCCTCTTCCCACATCAACCCAAGCAACCAGTCAACCAAGATAAACATGTGATGAAAGGCCACTATAATGAGATTCAACCTCCTTGGTGACCTTAAGGAAGTGGAACCAATGGAAACACGACATATAATCCTTATACATCATCAATGAAAACCCCAGGATCTAACCCGACCTTTCAGGTCTCTTACCCCTGGGTCACACCGGAATTTTTACCTCTTTGATCCATAGCCGCAGGCATAAAACTACATTCCATCACCCAGGAGGCTATAGTCACAGGCATAATACAACATGTCAGGGCCCCAAATGCTTAATTATGTGCCTGTCACCTGGGGATTTGAGCCATATTTTCAAGCCCAAATCAAAGGTCACTGCTCAGAACTTCATGAAAACTTAAGGGATGATAAATAAAAATAGGACAATGATACAAAAGAAATCACATCAACAAGAACTTGTCTAGAACTCTCCTAGCCATGACAGACAATTTGTCAAATAAATCACAAACATTGAATCTACAGTTGTAAACAATAGATTTAATCATAGGGGTCTCATACTTCTCTGAGAATCGCTAAGAAGAATTTATCCCTTACACTATTAGCCGCAATACAATCTATTTAACCATAGATACATTGTGCATTCATTTACAAGCAAAAACATGGATAGAGATGTACATCATCGCTAATCAAATGCATTCTTGTAACCATCATAATAACAACATAAATACCATAGATACACCAACAATATAATCCACATAATAACCAGTGAAATTATACTTCAAATACCAAACGAATGAGCCCTTCATTGTTGAATGTAAAAACCAACCAGAGATGGGAATAACAGGTTCCAACTGACCTTAGATTGGTTGAGCCAAATCTCTCTTCAGTCAATCACCCTCGTGCCATATTCCAGTCATGAATGTGGAACTCAAACCAAAAGAACCAACTAGGGCATCCCAAGGCTAAACCACCTCACCATCATTAATAGAGAGCAACTTTTATTGCCATACACACTAGATCACTAGGCCAACAAAATAAACATGTCATAATTGGCTTTATCATGATCTACACCCGATCACTAGGCCAACACTAGGATGCATATCACTAGATTGTCTCCACCTACACCATGAGGAATTTTCCTATCTCCTAGTCTCTCCGGCTTTATCGCAACCCACAGTTCGAATCAGGGGTTACTAGGACCTAAACTGAGACATACTCTCTAGGCTTTACCACATATCCCAAACTCGGGATTCCTAAGCCTGAAAGGAGAGAAAACCACCTCTAGGCTTTGTCATATATCTCGCCATTCACCGGTCGAGGATTCTTAGGCCTACCGAGGAAACACACTATATGTATTTACCGCAACCCACAATCTAGTTTAGGGGTTACCAGGCTATGTGTTATATCAATTCAGAGATGATTTGAAAGGGTTGTATTAGTTCTGTTGTGCTAAGTGTCCTTTCAGTTAAATAAATATGTATCTATTGTCTCCATATGTTTTCTTAACGAATGAGAGTTTAAACCATGAAAATTAGGTGAATTAGTGAACTTTAATCATGTAAATAAGCCTTAAAAACGTTGAACATTGGTGCATAATAGAGAAAAACGTTCACAGATAAGTTTTACACAATAGAAATGATGAATTAGTTCACCCCTCCTGGGCTACATCTGCTCGTCCAACTCCCAATGGCATGTCCCTCTTTGTAATTATGCTCAAAATTGTAAACTACATATGTTTATAGGCCTCTAATGGTTATTTTCTCTATACCAATGGCTCCATAATGCTCAAAGTAGTCTAGGTAGACTCTTGTTTCACCAAAATTGGTCTAAAATTGACCTCCCAATGCATTTTTCCCAATGATAGCTAGAAAAGCTCCACTAAATGTAGAGACAGACAATTAACTGCAGTTAGTTTAGTTAAAACCCTAAAAATAGGATACGCGGAAAAATTCGTGCCATTCTAAACTGTTTACATTAAAATTTTAAGGATTGGGCACATGTGACATGTTGACCCTAACCCTATGGTTTTGGTTTGTTAAACTGTTTGAATATTACTGCCGAGTGGTGTGGAACCTGAAGTCTTAGTTTTATAACCATGACATTTAACTTTAAACAAACCCTGCCATGTGATTGTTGTAAACTCCGTGTTACCCGTTTGAAACTTTGCCATAGAACTTGGAACCTGGAGTGCATGGTTCCTCTTAACCATGAAATGTGAACAAGCCTTGGACCTGACCACCAGTGTTAAAGTTTAATAACTGCCAGGTTTAAACATTTATGTTGCAGCTGTGGTTACACCATGTGAACACACCTTCGGCATTACGGTTATGTAGCCGTCGAGAAGTGAAGGCCCACGATTATGGGCGCAAGGGCGTATGGAGGGGGGGATGGCCACCCAAGCCCCCAATTCGAGAACACATAACCCATAACATTAAACGGTGTCCACTATATGGTAAGAAACAATGAATAAGTGAGTTGGTAAAGGCTCTTGCGGGCAGGCAGGAGGTCGGCTGTTCGAACCTCTGGAGCTCCATAAAAAAAAAATAATCAACCATTCTAAGGACACTGGCAGCCTATGGGCTTGCCATGTGTCGCTCAACCATTGGCTAATAAAAAACCATTGAATGGTCCAAATTGAGTTGTACCACCAACATCCAATGGCTCAGAACATGCCATGTGGCATCATCCTATTAGCTCTGGAGAAAAACAAAATATTCCAAGTATATTCCTGTTGACTGTACCTGCATGCTGATAGGGCATCCAGTAACCAAAATTTTTCTGTTTGGGAAAACAAACAAAACGAGATATCTTCCTCATACAACATCAGTTTTTCGAACCATTCACTGCACTGGAATTACAACGACAAGACCTTTCCGGTCCCTTAGGTTCGGACTTGTTTTGAGCACTTTCATTTTTTAGCATAAGACTTGATCTCCTTATCACACCTCCCCACTGGGAAGCTTTTGGACTGAAAAATATCTCTGGACTACTGAACATGAAGATGAGGATACTGTGTCCCCACTATTCCAATATTTATCCACTGAAATTTCCCTCATTTCATTAATTGGAGCTTTTCATGAAACAAAAAAATTTCCTTGATTCCTTTGACCAACCATTGTTGATTTTGACATAGTCATGTTGCATATTTACTGAACTTGTAGAACAAAAACCTATCTCTATAGTAAAAATCATGTTTCTACATTGGTCTATAATCGAAGGAAACTAGGAATTACTCTCACCTTGCATCCTGTCCTTATGGTGATTTTTCACTGAATTATCCTTGAACTTGTGTCGATTCCTGACCAAGTTTCTTTGCCATTGTACCATGCCTTTTTGAAAGCAGCAATGAAAAGTTATAAATCCTATGCCTTCTTTTTCAAGTTGCTTTGCCCTTTCTTTGAACTTTGCAACTTCTTGCACATACACTTTGTTTTCAGCACTGTTCAACACCAATGTCAACTGCTGCAACTGTTTGTCATCTTTTTTCAAAGACAACCTGCTTTCAAACTGAAAAAACTCATTAAATACATCAGTATTTGCATGAAAAGGATTATGTAAAAATTCTCTTTGTTTAATCATCATCAATTTCAAGCTTTGACTTGCGTTGATGAGCCTCTTCATTTGCACTGCATTCACTAAAGAAGTGTCTAGTTTTTCACGATGAGCTCTCACAATGTACTCTTTGCCATCTTTGAATAAATAGTATTTTTTCTCATGGTGATGAAATATTTATTTCCTGTCATATAGGTAAGGACTTCCCAACAACATACCTGTTATATCAAGCGGAAAAACATATAATTCAACTGTGTCAATGAAATGTGCAGTCACTGCAAAGCGAAACATGCACTTCTTTGAAACCTGTAAGTTTGCATCCTTACAAATCCAACCAAGTGGATATGGTTTCTGATGTGGAATGGTCTCAAGATTAAGTTTATTGACGAAGTATTTAGAGATTGAATTTTCTTGTGACCCACTGTCAAACAATGTGTCAACCTTGGTATGTTTGGAAATAACCCTCACATGAAACAATTCAATTCTCTTTTCTTCATTTGGAGCTTGTATGTGACAATTAGAAATACTAGAACTAGGTTTATTTTCAATCTCTTTCCCCTTTATGTTCTTTAGTCCCATAGCTATGATTTTTGTTTCATCTCCTAAATCGGACCCTAGGTCTTGTTCAGCTATTGCAATAGTTTTTCCTTTCTCCTTGGCTTTCTCTTTGGCTTTAAAACTTTCTGGTTTCAACTCTGGATGAAGTTTCCAACAATGGTCCTCATCATGGCTAGTTTTAGAATAGTGTTTGCAAAATAATTTTCCCTTCTCTTTTCTAATATTTTCATTTCTCTTTTTCTTCCATTTTCCTTTAAACTCATTTTCCCCATTCTCATTTAATTTTTGTTATCCTCTTGCCTCTAGATTTATAGCTTGAACACATACTTCATCTAGGCTTGTAGGGTTAAACATGAGGATTGTATATCTTAGGTAGGTATGTAAACCTCGTATATACTTGAGAAAAGTGTCTTGGCTATACAAATCTATTCCTAATAAATGAGTTCTTCTCCTAAATTCTTGAGTATACACTTGTACATTTTGTCCTTTCAATTGTTCAAAATGTTTCCAGTCCATCATGGCTTTCTGCATGTGAGCTAATGGATAAAACTGTTGTTTTATTGAAGAAATGAAACCAGTCCATGATAAGATAATCATAGCATATTTCTTGATCTCCTCCTTTGTCTTGGCTTCCCACCAAACAAGTGTTGCACCTTCCATTATCAATGAAGCTAGTTGGATTTTGGTATCATCGTCATGAAAATTTTGTATTCTCAAATAAACCTCGAATTCCCTAATCCAATTGTCTAGCTTTTCTGGATTAACTTCACCATCAAACATTGGCAATTAAAACTTAACATCAAGTTTTATAAAAGGAATTTTACCCATGTTCTTTTACTTGTATGACTGATGTCCTAAATATGAAGTAGAGATCATGAAGATGAATATGAGGGTGATGATGGTGACTTTCCATTGTCTCCATTTCCTCCATTGCCCTTCTTGGATTTATCTTCATCATTATGGCCTCCTGATGATCCTTGTCCTTCCTTGTGAAGTTTGGACCTTTCCTCTTCTATTTCATCATTCCTTTCTTGATAAAGGACTCTCACCATTTCAGTTAAGTCAATAAATGCTTTTCTGTACACTCTTTCTACCTCTTTGGGATCCATCTCTTCATGGATTTCTTCTTCTCTTGAAGGCATGCTTGATGTTGCTTATTCTTCTTTTGGAGGTGAAATAGGTGGTGGAGTATGTAGTAATCTTTCCCTCCTTTGTTGTGGATCACTTTTATAACCTCTTGCTTCCACCAATTTTCCTTCTCCTCTCTTAAGCTTGAGCCTAGTAAGCATGAAAACCCTTGCAAACAGTTAACAAATTCTTGCACATAAAAACACCAGAGATAAAACGCTAGCTTTGATACCAACTTGATCTGAAAGGAGTGCATTAGTTCTATTGTGCTAAGTGTCCTTTTAGTTAAATAAACATGTACAAATTGTCTCCATTTGTTTTCTTAAGGAATGAGATTTTAAACCATGAAAATTAGGTGAATTAGTGAACTCTAAGCATGTAAATAAGCCTTAAAAACATTGAACATCAGTGCATAACAGAGAAAAACATTCATACACAATAGGCATGATGAAGCAATTCACCCCTCTTGGGGTACATCTACTAGTCCATCTCCCAATGGCATGTCCCTCTTTGTCATTATGCTCAAAAATTTAAATTGCATATGTTTTCAGGCCTCTAATGGATGTTTTCTATGTACCAATGACTCCAGAATGCTCAAATTAGTGTAGGTAGACTCTTGTTTCACCAAAATTGGTCGAAAATTGACCTCCCAATGAATTTTTCCCAATGACAGCTAGAAAGGCTCCACTAAATGTGGAGACAGGTAGTTAACTACAGTTAGATTTAGTTAAAACCCTAAAAATAGGGTACGCGCCAAAATTCCCACCGTGCTAAACTGTTTACATTAAAAATTTAAGGGTTGGGCACATGTGACATGTTGACCCTAACCCTATGGTTTCGGTTTGTTAAACAGTTTGAATATTACCGCCAAGTAGTGTGGAACCTGAAGTCTCGGTTCCATAATCGTGACATTTAACTTTAAACAAACCCTGCCATGTGATTTCTATAAACTTCGTGTTACTTATTTCAAACTCCGCCATAAAACTTGGAACCCAGAGTGCACAGTTCCACTTAACCATGACATTTAAATTCTTTAACCCGCCATGTGAACAAGCCTTGGAACTGACCGCCAGTGTTAACGTTTAATAACTGTCGGGTTTAAACATTTATGTTGCAGTTGTGATTACACCATGTGAACACATTGTCGTGGTTATGATTTTGTAGCCGCCGGGAAGTGAAGGTCCGTGGTTTTAGGCGTTGTTAGCTCCCTGTAATTTGCAAGATTGGCAAAGTCAAACTGCAGGGAGAACACCATTTCAACCAGTTTGGGATTCTAGGATCTATCCCTCCTGAATCCAGAGAGGGATCTCTCCAATAAAGTGCAAAGATGGATTTATATTTAAGGTTTTGGGTAATGATATTAGGCTAGTTATGAAGTCCGAGGGTTTTTTTTTGTTTTGGATGGTTGAGCATGATTATTATTTGAGTGGAAATTCCTAGATGGAAAGAGTTTCAAAGGTGTGAAGTTGCAAGCAATCAGAACAAGTTTTGGCAAGAAGATAGATATAACGTTGGTTTTTAGTCCATTGGGATATGGAGTCATAACAGGGCTTTAATTGAGCAACAACATCAAGAGAGATCCAAGGGGCAAGTCATCTATATCACAAGATCATTTGAGATAAAAATATGGAATGGAAACAATAGTGTTGGAGGGGTGGAAACTGATAATAATTTCAACAAGGATTTATAGTCATTCCAAACAAGAAAAGCCTCTTAAGTAATTGTTTAAAACCAACCAAGGACAGGGCTAACCATAGAATTCTTAGGCAAGTTTGTATTAAAGAAACTCAATTGACAAACAATCTAGTAATCCGCATAATTACCTTCAGAAAGTATGAAAACACATAAGAGAAACAAAATGCAACTTAAGATCAGATAAGGTACTTTGAAACCTAGTCTGCTTTCAACAAACACTTAGGGAAACTTTCAGAATCTACCTTTGGAGAATAGAAGCTAGAAAATAGGGCTCACCATCACTTTTCTAGTCTAACTTTAATAAGAAAATAATGAAAATAACATTCAAGAATAATGTTTAAAGAAAACAGTAGGACGGGGGAATGCCAGCATTCCTAACTGTTTAAACTGTATTGAATCATTCTTAAATAAACAAATTGAAGGAAAACATAGAGATAAAGCTTATCAGTCAAAGAAGCGTACTGTAAATAGTAGGTCCTAACTCTATGCTTCTTGTTCTTTATCAGAGAATAAATGGACAATATGGCATACACAAAAGGAAAAAAATTACAAAGAAAGGAGCACTTCATTAGTGATATAGACTAGGATCCCAAGAAATAGCTTGTTATTGATGTCAAACCAGTTACAGCCTTCAGTTCCAATGTTTCAGTTCAGCAATCATCTTCACTTCTCAGCCTAATTATTCTATCACAAATAGAGCTTCAAGAGCCTTTGAACACTATTTACAAGTAGAATTTTTGAGCACAAGTATATTTCAAAGTTCTGCAACCAACATTGTCTCATCTTCTACAGAAGTATTTATAGAAGAAATGGGGAGGTGGGATTTGATAAAAATATCTTCAAGGTTCAATTAATACAGACTTAATAGCTTCTCGGCCTTTTAGGGGCTCTATGAAGAAGTTTACAGATATGTGTTCTATATTAATTGTTTTACATTTAAGAATTAAGCTCGGTGGGAGCTTTTGTTGACTTTTAAGGCTCGGTTTCATGTTGTAATAACTCTGCTGATATTTTGCATTAAGTTCCTTTGGCTGAATTAACTTTTCGGCTGCGTTGAGGTGAACATTTGATTTTCTGATCATAATTCGGCCTTTTTTGAATGCTTTGAGGCTACATGTGGCAGTGAGTAGCTGAGAGGAATAAATTAGCCTCTGATGTGGCGGTGGAGGCTCTTTCTAACTGATAAATCTTTTGATTTGTATTTAATTGTGTTTTATTTAGTGGATTAGGATTTTGATTTCGATCTTAGCCGTAATCCATTAAACTGCGAAAATAGTCTTTAATCCTTAATTTCTGCTAATTTAATATTCAACACTAATACTCTTTTAGCTTTGATTTAATTGACTGTGTCTTGTTGATGTGCAGGTGCCGCAATGGGTCCCTATGGCATCAATGCCCATGAAGCATTGACGAAACATGAAGTTTGAACCCCGTGGAATGATTTTTCTTATGAAATAAAAACCCATAGGGTCGTCACCCTCGGCCTTCATTTTCCTTTTGAAAATTTGAAAAACCTTTTAAATCTTGGACAAACCAACAAAAATTAGAAAATCCTGCGTTATTGGGTAAAAACTGCTTTGGAGGTTTTGGGTAGGAGCATGGCCATTGGATGACAACATCCAACGGTGGAGGTTTGCTCGTAGTGGTCAAAAGGAGATCAGTTGATGAAATGGTGCAGAGGATTAAGTCTGGGCCATTGATCTTGCAGAGATCAACGGTCGAAATAAGTCAGGAGGAAATAAAGCGAAGGAGTCACTTTATAGAGAAATGGAATAAAATGTAAAGAAATAAGGTTAAAAAACTTTGTCGGAGGAAAAATGGTTAAAAATGGAAATTGGGGTTTCGGGATGATCGTGGGCCGTAGGATGAGATCAGGCCATGAGATCAATGGCAGAGATCATACATTGAAAACCCTTTGGAAAAGGTGGAGGGCGATGAAATAGAGAGAAAATGATCTGAGACCACTGATCTGCAGAGATCAACGGTCGAGGAGGAATGCGATATAACATAGTGCAAATGGGGAAAGGTGGTATAGGGAGCGAAAACCGGCAGTATCGCGCGATGAAAAGGCGGGTAGGTGATTTTGAATTTTTGAACGCGATATGAATTATCAATTGACCCGTGACGTTTCAATACCACACATTTCATGTGATTTTGGAGAATTTTCATGCGTGCTTAAATTTACACGATATGGAACGTCAGCCATTAGATCTGGGGCCTCAGATTTAACGGTGGGGAGTGAGCGCGATATGGATATGATGCGTGGGTCATAGCAGGTGGGGTGATTTTGTTCTGAGCCATTGGATCAAAGATTGGATGGCTAATATTAGATTTGGAGAGAGGAAAGACCCACAAGGGTCAGGTCTGTCAGAGTTAATATGAGCCGTTAGATGGAAAAGATCAACGGGTGAGATGTGATCTATGGGTTGAATGAAATAATACAAAGGTGGAGAATGGGTTAATAAGGGCTGTTTATCTGCAGAGACCAATGGCTGAGCATTGGCCAAAAAAATTTATGAAGCAGGGTGCATGAATTTAACCAAAGTCAGGAGGAAAGATCTTGACCGTACGATCTGGACACGTGGACGGCCAAGATACAATCGAGGCTTCGCAATTGGCGGGGGAAATGGACATGGGAGCACCGATGCAATTAAATGTGAACCATCGATCTACGGATCAGATCGACGGTGTAGGATGGATCGAGGAGTGACCAATCAGGGGTGGCACAAAATATTAACGCGCCCAATGAGTTTGTCGATGTGAGATTGCGCGGGCCATCAGATTGGTCCAAGATCAACGGCGAAGGAGGGCCCTGACCAATGAACAAGTGGGACCATGTTATAATATATAAAACAAAAAATTTAATAAAAAACAAAGGTTTTAATGGCTCGGGGCGGGTTATATATATGAAATGGCTTGGCGCCCGTCTGCGGGGCCGTTGGTTTATATGGAAAGTAATAGGCCCAGGGCTTTATATGTACAAGGGTCAATCGCATCAGAAGGAAAGGTCGAGCTTTTCAATCTACCCATTTAAAATTCTCCAATGTGATTAGCGCTTTGGGACTTTAACTCTTGGTCCTGGGGGTAGGCTTATATGGAGAAAATCGGAGGGTGGGGTTTTATACAACGGGGCTCAATTGCATCGGAACAATGGTGCGGGGCTTTTCAATCTACCCATTTTCATTAAAAAACATTGCTCTGGCTAGTTTAGACAAAAACTTAGGAAAAGTGGGTTTATGAATTTACAAAGGGAAATAAGCATCGGGGATGGTTTATTACAATGTTTAAGCGCCTAATTGCGGGGCTATTTGGTTATATGAACAACAAAGGACCAGGGTTTAAAAACATAAGGGCTTATCGCATCGGAGGTTTCAACATAACAAAATAGACTGGCGCGCTCCAATTTCTCTGATGCGATAAGCGCCAAGAGGGTATAGCGCTTGGTTCTAGCGCCAAGGCACATGTGGGGAAGTGGTTAGGACTTAGCCCAAAGGGGCTTAAGCCTGCAGTTAAAAAACTTATTTTTCATGAAAATTTGAATGTTTTTGATGGATTTGGGGGTTTCGGCAAAGTTCAAAAGTGAGTTTTAAACTTTGTGAAGAGGATATTATGAAGGGGAAATGGGGAAAAATGGAAAATAGAGGAATTCCATGGGAAATAAAAGGGGTAAAAATGAAGGTTATTTTTGAGGTGGAAGAAAGGGAAAAATGGTTTTTTGCAGCAGTCTTTTCTCTATGAAATCAACAGAATTTCTGAGTTTACAATGGAAACAACAGTGAAGATTAAGACAAAGGGCATGATGTCTTCATGAGTCTTCAAGAGATAACATTTTTAGCAATAAAATTGTTTCTTGAAGGCTCCAAAAATGATTTAGCCACCTTTTGATATAACAAATTTTATAGGTAGCTAACAGGCACAAGGGTGTATGGAGGGGGGCTATCCTCCCAAGCCCCTAATTCGAAAACACATAACCCATAACATTAAACGGTGTCCGCTATATGGTTCGAAACAATGAATAAGCGAGTTGGTAAAGGCTCTTGTGGGTGAGCAGGAAGTCGGCTATTTGAACCTCCGGAGCTCCATAAAAAAAAATTAATCAACCATTCTAAGTACACATGGTGGCCTGTGGGCTTGCCATGTGTCGATCAACCTTTGGCTAATCAAAAGCCATCAAATGGTCCAAATTGAGCCATACCACCAACATCCAACAACTCATAACATGCCATGTGGCACCATCCTATTATCTGTGGATAAAAACATAATATTCCAAGTATATTCCTGCTGACTAAACCTGCATGTTGACTGGGCATCTAGTCACCAAAATTTTGTTGTTTGGGAAAACGAAGAGAATGCGATATATTCCTCATACGACATCGGTTTTTCAAACCATTCATGACACTAGAATCGTAACAACGAGACCATTCCGGTCACTCAGGTTTTGAGTTGTTTCGAGTACTTTCATTTTTGAGCATAAGACTTGATCTCCTGATCAGGAGATGTTAGAAAATTATATATTACAGAGAAATGGAACACATAAAAATATGTGGAAATACAAACACAGAAAAACATATAAAACAAGGGAGACACAAATATATGTGGTTCACCAAACTTGGGCTCTACTTCCATGGAGAAACAACCAGTCCTTCCTTTATATTATCCAACAAAATGAAGCGACACAACCTACAGAAGTTCTGTTGTAATATCCTCTACTCTCTCACATAGTCCCACTTTCTCTTTGTTGCTCAGAATACACTCTCAACACACAACTGCAATAAAATTCCCTCATACAACATAGGGGTGGCCTTCTAGGGAAAAAAAACTTAAATTAAACATAACTTTTACCATCAGATCATCTGCCTAAGGAATGACCTAGTTTGACTACGAAATTACAATATTTTACAAGGAAATTTTACATTTACTTTTAGCTTCAGGGGCGCTACCCCTGAACCCCCACGAGGGGGATAAGTCCCCCCCACCTGGAGGGGTGTACAGTCTTCCTAGGGTATACAACCAGTTGAAACAAAGAACTCTAAATGAAGATGATATCAGGCTCCACACCCAACAATCTCCCACTTCGAGACTCATTGCAGCAACTCCACTGTTGCTTCATTTGTTGGACAACGACTCCACTTTGGACCTAGTTGTTTCTCATATTCATCATCATACTAGAAGGCCAATTAAAACTGACTAGAACCGCAGTTTCTCCCTGGTTACAACTTTTGTTAACATATTTGCAAGATTCTGGCTAGTGTGTATCTTTTCTAGCATGAGTTTTCCATCTTCCAACACTGACCGTATTATATGGTACTTGAGCTATATGTTTTTAGTCTTGGAATGAAATGTTGAGTTATTTTCAAGATGAATGGCACTATGGTTGTCACTTTATAACCTGCCCATCTCCTTCTTCTTACCTAATTCATCCATAAACCTTTGTAGCCAAATTATTTCTTTACTCGCCTCTATAGCAGCAACATATTCTGCTTCCATTTTTTACAGTACAACAACACTTTGCATTTTCGAAACCCGACTGACAATTTTTCCAGCTATAGTAAATACATACCCTATAGTGCTCCTCCTGTTATCTTTATCACCTGCCATATATGCATCAACATATCCCTGTAGAGAAATGTTTAAACCAACAAATCATAATGCTCGATTTTTGGTACCTTGAAAATACCTTAGAATCCATTTCACTACCATCCAATGTTATTTTCATATATTTTTCATGTACCTGCTTACAACTCCCACTGCATCTGCAATATCAGGCCTTGTGCAGACCATTGCATACATTAAGCTTCCAAATTTTGACGCATATGGAAATTTAGACATATCATCCATTTTTTATTAGGTCTTGGGTCACATCTCCTTAATAAGTTATAAATGGCTAGCCAAATGTGTACTAACTAGTTTTACATTCTGCATATTAAATCTTTCCAACACCTTTTGTATGTACTCATTCTGAGACAATGTTAATTTGTGATTTTTCTTATCTCTAGTTATTCTCATACCAAGGATTTGTTTTGTAGCTCCCAAATCCTTCATTGCAAATGAATTTTCCAATTTTCCTTTGAGAACATTTATTTCCTTCATGTTAGAGCCTGCAACAAGCATGTCATATACATACACTAACAATATAATATAGTTTCCATCATTTTTCTTTTTCAGATAAACACAATCATGAGAGTGACATTTAGTATAACCTTGTTCATACATAAACCTGTCAAATTTTAGATACCATTGCCTTAGAGCCTGTTTTAAGCCATACAAGCTCTTATTCAACCTACGCACTATTTTTTATTTCACTTTGACCTCATATCCTTGTGGTTGCTTCATATAGATCTCTTCCTCCAAATATCCATGGAGAAAATTTTTTCTTTACATCCAACTTTTTAAGATGCAAATCTTCTGCTGCTACAAGTATTAAAATAGTTTTGATTGAAGTCATTTTAACAACAGGAGAAAATATTCCATCAATTTCAATAGCATTCTTCTGTGCAAAACCATTCACAAAAAGTCTAGATTTGTACCTATGCTTTCCTCCATCTTCTTCCTTCAACCTGTAAACCCATTTATTCTGCAATGTTGTTTTACCTGCAGACAACTTGACTAAGTCCCAAGTCTAGTTATGTACCAAGAATTCCATCTCTTCTTTCATGGATTGATCAGGAGATCATGTCCAAGTTTTAAAAAATGCTCAAAAATGAAAGTTCTCACAAACTTTTGCAACCTGAAAGACCGGAAAGGTCTCATTGATGCGATTCTAACACCATGAACGGTTCGCAAAACCGAGGTCGTATGCAGAAGTTTTAGAGGTTTGAAAAACACAGTAAAATAAAAAATATGTTGAACAATTTTGACTTTATAAATTTGTGAAAATTTTAAAAAATAATATTCTGGGAATATTCCCTGGAGGGCGAATCATTTGTGGGAAGGTGGCAGAATCCGATTCGTTGTGGGTTTGACTTCATTTGTTGTGGCCAATCAGAGGGTGCCACGTGGTAAGCCTGGATGCCACCACGTGGTCCCAAGCCGAGGAGAATGGTTGGTCAAAATAATTTCGACTTCGCAGGAGCCGAACCTGGGTCTTCTTCCTGCAAATGCAAAGGCCCGACCATCCCGACTGAGCATTAGTTCTTACAAAGCATAGTCTTTGAATTATATTTGAAGGGTTAAATGGAATTGGGCGGAAAATTAAAAGGGCTACCCCCGACCCCATATAACCGCCGTCCATGACCAGAGGACTTAGCTCTCGGCAGTTAAAACCTATCTACCCATAAACTATTACATGTGGCCAGCACAGAGTTAAAGTTTTATGCCACGGTTTTTAAAACAATTATGGTTAACGTCTATGCCGACAATTTCGACAGAAATGCAACATGTGACCACACTCTGACATTTAATTTAACCTTCAATATTTATTGACAAATTTGGAGCAGGTCCGAATTTTTTGGCAGGATTTGCCAGTTTAGTCATCCTAACTGGAGTTCCTCCACATTTAGTGGAGGTTTTCAAGGGATATTAGGAAAAATTTGTTTTTCCCATAACGCCTTCAGTTTCCGACCAATTTGGCTGCAAAAATAGTCAATTTTGACTATATCAAACCTTTTGGACTTAAGGTATCATGTTTCAGAGCCATCAGAGAGCTTCCAAGCAATTTTTTACTTCAATGAAGTTCAAGGGGCCACTAGGGCCACCAGGAGGCAGAATCAGTTTGAGGCCTAGCCAGGGGAGCTAGAGGCCTTTTCCAGAGATGCAATAGTCAAAATTGGATATTTCAGATGTTATGAATCTAATTATATGGTTTTCAGAGCCTATATAGAACCTTTTGAGGCAGAAAATCTTGAGTAAAGTTCTGAGGGCCATCAGTGCCAGCTTTTTCCAGCAGCAGTGTAGGGCCTAGCCAGAGCAGATAGAGACCATATGCAGTGAACCAGTAGTCATTATTAACTTTAAAATGAATTATGAATCTAATGGAAGATATTTTAGAAAGTTTTGAGGACTTATAGAGGTCGAAAGCCCAGCAGAGAAGTTTTCAATGACCCTAGTGCCAGGGGATGCCGATAGCTGTTGGAGGCGAAACCGGAGCAACTGGAATCCATTTTTGATGAATGAATAGTCTAAATTGACTAATTAAGACATTTTGGAACCAATGAAATTAGTTTTGGAACATTTTTAGAACTTCTAGTGCTCAAGAAGTTGATGTGAATTTTTGGGCTGCCCTAGGCAAACCGTGGAGGATCGCCTAGTTTGGGGATGCAGTGCTCGATTTGACTAATTTATCATTCAATGTTTGGTTTCTGATGTTTTATGGATATATTATGTGGTTTCAGTGACAGAAACATAATTTTGAAGGATTTTGTGCCATTTATAAGCTCAGAGTAGCTTAGAGCAGCGACAGAAGGAATCATGTTAAAGGGAGCCTAAAGATGTTTTCAGAGTTTGGAAAGCCATGAGAGGGATATAGATGGTATTATTAGCCCTTTGGATCAGTTTAGTATCCATTGGAGTTAAGTGTGGAACTTATAAAATTAACCTTACCATAATCCCAAAGAGCCGAGTCAAGATGACAAAGCTCAAAGGAGACGTAGCCCACGAGATTCGGGTGACTCCTAGATTAATTTTGTTGTTTTTTTTAAACGTTTTATTTCTGCATTAATTTGATTTTATACATGTTAAATTTCAGCAATAAAAAATGAACTTAATACAGATAAACAGTTAAAAATTCATACACCACTTTCAAGCATAAATTCCGCAAAATTGTCAAGTACAAGCTAGATCATTTAATTGTTAAACCGAGTGGGAGGTTCTTGAAATACATAACAAGTTATCCAGACAATTTTTAGATCAGGTTGGTATTAGAGCAGTTGGTTTCTTGATTGGAAAGAGTAATCTATTGCTTAAGCTATTGCTTGTATAACTTGAAAGGTGTTTAAACAATGTAAAAGATTGATTGTTTTACTACTTGCAAACTGACTGTTGTTTGAGTTTGTTGGAGGTGAAGGGATAGCTATTGATTAGCTAAGTCTTTGAGAGGAAAAAAAAGGAAGAAAGGGCTGACGGAATCTTCCTTACCCCAAAGGACCTCAAGGTCACCCTTGGAACACAAACCCTCTTGACGATTTTTTGTTAAGAAACTCTTGGCGTTTGTTTGTTGTTTGGATTCTTGAATAAGAGTTTGTCTCTACAACCATTTGGTTTAAAAAAGCATTGTCATTTGTTTTTGAAATATTTGTGAACTTTTTTAAGGTTACTTTTGTTCATTGACATCATAATGACAAATTCTGCAAGTGAGGTTTCCTCCTTCACAAGAATCTTCGATGAAGATATGAAGCGTGACTTTATTATATTGAAGGACATGGTGCAGATTCTGTTTGAGGATAGAAGAGAAAGCACTGAACTTCGTGAGAAATTGTTTTCCATGAAGCAAGATAAGGAAGAAATTCTTCAAATATTGCATGATATGGAGATGTAGCTCTATCAAGCCCAAGAGGCTTTGACCAAGAACATGCGTGAGGAAGAGGTAATCCACTCCAATTTGTCTTCAGTTTCCTCATTAGAAAGATGTGTTGGTTATTTCAAAAAGCATACGAGAGGTATAGGGTCCAGGTTAATGATTAAAATAGGCTATGAAGGCAAGGGTTTAGGAAATCATGCGCAAGGCATGGTTGATCCTATTTTGGTTAAGGAACGACCCAAGAATCTTGGCCTTGGTTATGTGCAATTTAATGGTGAAGACTCCAAAACCATGAAAGCATGTGAGGCAACTTCAAAGAGAAATTTTTTTCCAAGTTCTAAGATGCAAATATATCAAATTTGTTTCCAAGATTATTACCATTTCTTTAAGCCTTTGTTGCAACAAGAAGATGGTAGATATGCAGCTTATGGAAAGCATGCGAGTTCAGACAATTTTCAAGAAAAGAACGATGATGTTAGTCTGCAAATGAAAGCTGGAACCTCTACCTGTTCATATCCTCATGAAGGAAAAAAGGATGAACATGCAAACAAGCACAAGAGGTATAAATATACCCATGATCAATTTGATTGTGTTTCTGCAAGGAATGATAATTTTTCATGCTTAAATGGAATAAATATTTTTTGTACATATTGTGGTCGATTTAACCATGATGTTTCGAGATGCTGAATGAGGAAGAAAGCATACAGGAAGTAGATGAGGCAAAGGCAACTTTCAAAGAAGGTGCATAAGATTTGCATATATTTCTAAAAGAGGGGACATGTTGTTTCCCATTGTTGGACTTTGCATCCAACTAGTCGTCCAAAGCACATGTAGCAAGAGGACAGAAAGACTAGCGAAGGTGGAACCAAGGATTCCATTATTGATGTGAAAATGGAAGTGTCACATGAAGAAGAGTTGTAGCAACAAAATTCTCCATGGAAGTGGCTTGGTAAGAAGTGGATGGAATTCTTAACACAATAAGACATACTCCTTTGTACATATGCAAATTTTGGTTGTATGCATGTATTTTAAGCTGTAATATCTCATTTGTTTGAGCCACCTTAGATCATTGATCAAGGCAGTTATGTTTAGTTTCCTTCTACAAATTTTGTTGGGAAAAATACTGAGAGGGGGGGGTGAATCAGTATTTACTGCATACTTTCACTTTTTTTGCTTCTAAAATGCATACGCTACTTTCCTGAACCAGACTTGCGTATATACGCGGATGTGGAGACCGGTGAAAGAGATAGATGAAAGGGTAGAGTTAGCTATCAGTTGTAACTATACTGTTGCTATTTGCAACACATAGATAGGTGGAGTAAGCTATGAGTATTGCAAAGTTTAGGCTGGTGGTTTATCTGTATAAAGAGGCCATCCCATAGCTTTGAAATACGCAATCAAGGTTGGCTATCAAGTGGCTAAGGATTGGAGCAAGTGATTTGCTAGATCTAGCTTGATAGTGTGTAGCATGGGAGGTAGTGCATGAGAGCTTGTGAAGAGTTTTTGTACTATGATTGTTACATGATTTCTCCATTATAATATACAAAATAGCTGCGGGGTTTTCAGCTATAGGCTTTCCCCATACATACTGAGTTAATGTGTGATTGAATTGATGTGAGATTGCTTCTGTTATTTCCGCATGTGACAATTAATTGTAGAAGAAGGTTATGTGTTATGTATGCAATTCGAAATTGATATATGACCAGGTTAATCTTCAGTGAATAAGTGATTTATTCGGCTAATTTCTACATGGTATCGGAGCGAGATTAATTGTCGAAGTCTATTACGGTGATTGCAAACTTATTTCCTCGGACAGAGTCTGCATGCGGGCCAGGTAGCCTTCGGAATATTCATCCTTCTTTGTAAGGTGAAAGATCTGGTGAATGCCCTTTGCAGTCAATCTCTGATTTGGAAATAATTTGTTTTCAAGTGTAGATCGGAAGCGATAGAGCTTGGAGTTTGGAATTCGAATTTTGCGGAAGGTTGTTCTTCTTGGTGCCGGTGTTGAAAGATGTCTTCTTTCAATGGTTTGCGACTCGAATATGCTCTTGAAGGCAGTTCGAACTATATTGCATGGAAGGATCGAATGGAGGCAGTGTTAGAAGATAATGGTCTGAAGGAGTTCGTGGATGCGGATGTCCCAAAGCCCACTGATGCAGCTCTGGTCGATGCATGGCAAAAGAAGATCGCGAAATGTCGAAGGATCCTGTTGGAGGGCGTCGAGGATCATATTGTATCCAGCCTGCATGGAAAGGCTACTCCATATTTAATGTGGAAAGCTTTGACGGATCTATTCCAGAGTAAGAGCGACCAAAGGAAGCTGGCGCTCAAAGATAAGCTCAGGAACATCAAGATGGAGAAGGGCGACAACATCGCCAAATACCTCACGAAGTTCACTCAGTGCAGAGATGAGCTGGGAAGTGTGGGGGTGGTTGTCAAAGTTTCACTGATTGCATGCTTAGTTTCAAGTATGCTGGGATTGGTGTGGTTCTTGGACAGCGGTGCGTCATTTCATATGACGGGAGATCGGGAGTTGTTCTCAGATCTGGAGGACAAGGATTTGGGTATGCACATCGAGATGGGCGATGACGGTAGATACAGTGCGACTGGTATCGGTACCGTATCCTTTCAGAGGGAGTCCGGTAAACCCTTTGTCTTAAAGGATGTCATGCATGTACCTGGATTGAAGAAGAACCTGATTTCAGTAGCGATGTTGGAGGATAAGGGGTATGATGTGGTCTTCAGCGAAGGAAAAGCCTTCCTGCGCAGTAAGACTACTGGAGAGACCCGGAAGATGGGGGTTCGAACTCAGAACCTTTATCAGTTGCAGGTAGATGACTGCGCAGCTATGGCATGCAAGGCGGGAGAAGTGGTGAGCCGGGATGATGAGGGCGAACTATGGCACAGGAGATTGGGCCAACTTCACCATGGAGCTTTGAAGATTCTGCAGCAGATTTCTACTGGACTTCCTAAGGGCACCCTTGCGCAGTCAGATCAGTGCAAGGGGTGTACTTTAGGGAGGTATGTGAAAGCCACCTTTCACGAGAAGGATAGTCGCGCCACGACGATCCTTGAGAGAGTTCACACAGACGTGTGTGGTCCTTTCTCAGTTGCTTCGACAGCAAAGCACGGGTATTATGTGATCTTTGTTGATGATTTCTCTCGAAAGTGCTGGATCTTCTTCATGCAGAAGAAGAGCGATACATTCGCGAAGTTCTGTGAGTTTAAAGCACGAGTCGAGAAGGAGTCGGGGAAGAAGGTGATTGCTCTAAGGAGTGATAACGGTGGTGAATTCATCTCGGCTGAATTCAAGGAGTTCTGCAGCGCAGAAGGGATTCGGAGAGAGCTCATCGCACCCCATAACCCACAGCAGAACGGGGTGGCTGAGCGGAAGAACAGAACGATCGTGGGTGCTGCACGGGCGATGTTGCATGATCGGGGCCTACCCCTTCACTTGTGGGCTGAGGCATGCAATACAGCAGTGTATGTGCAGAACCGTTGTCCTCACAAGGTTCTTGGCATGAGTACACCAGAGGAGGCTTATTCTGGAAAGAGGCCTGATATTTCCCATTTGCGGATTTTCGGATCTCTTGTCTACATGCATGTGACGAAGGATGCAAGAAGGAAGCTGGATCCAACTGCTGAAGTTGGAATATTTGTGGGGTACACTGATACACCTCACAACTATCGGGTGTATGTGCCAGACAGTCGCAAGACTGTTGTGCGACGGGATATAAAATTTCGGGAGGAGAAAGCCATGCAGTGTTCGCTTGAGAGGGAGCTACACTTGCATGCAGATGAGGAGCTGTTAGTTCCTAAGGAGGAGCTTCCGGATGTGGATCCGCCACAAGAGGAGGTTCAGGAGGTGGAAGAAACCACCCAGGCAGCGCCAACCATCAGAGGGCGCATGCGCACTACAGAAGCTGAGCGACTGGCTCGGGATGCAGAGAAGGTTGTAGGACCACCTACAGCACAGCGCAGACAGAGACAGTCACCGGATCGGTACACTGGATACATGGCTCTTATGAGTCAGTGTGTTGTGACAGAGCCATCCTCTTTTGAGGAAGCTGTGGAGGAACCCGCATGGGTTGATGCCATGATCGAAGAATATGATTCGATCATCAGGAACAGTGCATGGGAGATTGTCCCAAGACCGGTTGGGAAATCAGTTGTAGGTTCGCGATGGATCTACAAGGTGAAGCGGGCGGCTGACGGGAGTGTGGAGAAGTACAAGGCGAGATTTGTCGCCCGTGGCTTCTCACAGATCGAGGGGATTGACTATGAGGAGACTTTTGCACCTGTCGCAAGGTACTCTTCCATACGGACGATCCTTGCTCTCTCAGCGCAGATGGGGTGGCACATTCATCAGATGGATGTGAAGACCGCGTTCCTCAATGGAGTTATTGAGGAGGAGGTGTACATAGAGCAGCCTGAAGGTTTTGAGATCTTCAACAGTGAGTCGCATGTGTGCCGACTCAAGAGAGCACTGTACGGGCTGAAGCAAGCACCTCGTGCTTGGTACACTCGGATAGACAGCTACTTCACAGGGCTTGGATTCTCCAAGAGTGAGGCGGATCCAAACCTGTACCAGATTGTGGTGGAGGGGAAGCTGTTGATCATCGTACTGTATGTAGATGATCTGATTTTGACTGGCGATGAGGAGTTGATACTTTCATGCAAGGAGGATCTTGCACGAGAGTTCGAGATGAAGGACTTGGGCATCCTTCATTATTTCCTGGGATTGGAGATTTGGCAGCGCAGTGGAGGACTGTTTGTTTCTCGGGGCAAGTATGCCCGGGAGATTCTGGAGAGGTTCAACATGCAAGGCTGCAAGCCTGTTGACACTCCTCTTCCTGGTGGTTGGAGGAAGGAGGATGCTACTTCAGCGGAGGTAGTGGATGCCACTGTCTATCGACAGTTTGTGGGGTCGCTTATGTATGGATTCTCCAAGAGTGAGGCGGATCCTAACCTGTACCAGATTGTGGTGGAGGGGAAGCTGTTGATCATCGTACTGTATGTAGATGATCTGATTTTGACTGGCGATGAGTAGTTGATACTTTCATGCAAGGAGGATCTTGCACGAGAGTTTGAGATGAAGGACTTGGGCATCCTTCATTATTTCTTGGGATTGGAGATTTGGCAGCGCAGCGGAGGACTGTTTGTTTCTTAGGGCAAGTATGCCCGGGAGATTCTGGAGAGGTTCAACATGCAAGGCTGCAAGCCTGTTGATACCCCTCTTCCTGGAGGTTGGAGGA
This sequence comes from Pinus albicaulis, assembly GCA_034641835.2. Lineage (NCBI taxonomy): Eukaryota > Viridiplantae > Streptophyta > Pinopsida > Pinales > Pinaceae > Pinus > Pinus albicaulis. The sequence goes on along the minus strand of JAXQQM020069930.1, from coordinate 1,451 downwards.
AGGGAGATGCTACTTCGGAGGAGGTAGTGGATGCCACTGTCTATCGACAGTTGGTGGGGTCGTTGATGTATCTGGTCAATGCTCGACCCGATATATGCTATGCAGTTAACCAGCTTTCGCAAGCTATGGTTAAGCCTACCAAGCTCTTTTGGAAGGCGGGCAAGCATGTATTGCGCTATATCAGAGGCACATCGGGATATGGTCTATGGTACAGACGGGAGGATGGAGTGAAGCTGGGTTTCCTTTGAGTGCAGTTGGGCTGGGGAACGCGGTGGGAGAACGCCACGGAGGAGTTTTTGAACGTGGGTCGACGGCCGGTTTCTGATGCCGGCGAGGAAGAGATCCGTGGCACTCAGTTCAGCAGAGGCCGAGTACATGGCAGCAAGTTTAGCTGCATGTGAGGCTATTTGGATGAGGAAGATCCTCGCAGGTTTGTTCAAGTTGCATTTGGAGCCTACAGTGATCTACTGTGATAACCAGAGCTGCATCAAGCTCTCGGCTAATCCAGTTTTTCATGATAGGTCCAAACATATCGACATCAGGTACCATCACATCAGAGATTGTGTTCGGCGGAGGATCATGATGCTTTCATATGTTCCCACGGAGGATCAGGATGCCGACATCCTGACGAAGGCGCTCACCAGGAGCAAGTTCGAATTCCACAGAGGCAGGATAGGGATTGCAGATAATCCATATCTTGCTGAGAGGGAGTGTTGAGAATGCAGCAAGATGATGGAGCTTAGTGAAATAAAGTCGCCTTCACTAAGTGGGCCCGCAGGCAAATTCTGGCGCAAAGTCTATTTTTAGACTATGTCTATTTTTAGACATACGGAGCATAATTTGGGAATTCTACTTGGATATTCTTGGAGTATGCGACATGTCGGTAAAAATAGATGAGACCCTTATTTTTAGGACCCGGGCTATTTTTAGACTGATCTCCTAAAAATATGGAAGTCAAATATTATTTACCCTTAATAATATTTTGACTATAAACAACAGTTTACTCTCTTGGCGCACTTCAGTTTGAGTCATGGAGGTGGATCATGCAACTGACACAAGGAATCACGTGGTTCCTAGGGTTTGATGGCATCTTGCATGGTTGGCTTCAGTTAGACTTCAGTGGCAGGAGTTTTGGAGGAGTTAACGGGACAAGTAGTGGAGTTGTGTTCTGTTTGTTTTAGTTGAACTAGTTGGGATTAGTTAACTAACTAATCAACTAGATATGAGTGGGGTAAATTAAATAATATTTAATTTACTAAATATTAACTCATTAGTCAACTCAAGAACACTTCAGTTCACTACAGTGCATGATCAGTTCAGTGGAGACCAGTGGAAGAGGTAGATGAAAGGGTGAGTAAAGCTATCAGTTGGTAGATTTGTTTTGCATGATTTGCATTACACTTGGAGGAATTGTCCATGACAATTACGCAATCAAGGGAAGGGGATTCGAA